>PVIA01011127.1:0-46971 GCA_004024845.1 Tonatia bakeri
CCAGACTGGGCTCTTAAGCTTTGAAACGCGGCGGCGCTGCCCGTTTTTCACTTAGTTCGTGCGGAAACGTGTGGCTGCGGACAGCCAGCTGCCCTGCGCCCCTCACTGGGTCTGCTAGTCGGCTCCGCGCTTCCGCGCCCAGCGTCCGCCACCGGTCCGTCCGCTGCCGTCTGCGCCCTGCGCGCCCGCGCCTGCCAGCGACTCCGCCGCTCCTTACCGGTCTGGATGTACTGGAGCCCGACTTCTGTTCAATTAATTTCCCTCTGTTCTGGTTGTTAATTGTTTCTCGATCTTTGTTGTTTTCAGTCTTGGTTGTGCGAGGAAGCACAGTGCGACTGCCTATGCCTCCATCTTGGCCGGAACTCTATGTGTCTGTTGTCTTATAGTCAGTGGTCTCCTTTAGTGCCATGACCTGGTATTTCTTCATCTTTTATATTCCTAATCTAGCTTAGTATTTGGGATGCATAACAGTTTGATAAACAGTCTTATTAAACCCATTCAACTCTTCATTAGTAGATGGATACCAAAGAGTTGTGAAGTTCTCTACAAAGTTTCGTGTGTGTGTGTGTGTGTGTGTGTGTGTGTTTAACCTATGTAGTTTATACTATTCTATATGCTTGATTTTTTTGCTGGTGCAGAATACATGTAAACAAGTGGAATTTGGGGGCAGCATTTACCCATAAATCCTTACATATGCCCACCAATTAAAGAAAGCACAATTTTTTCTCTGTAATGAGTATGTTTTATTAGAGAAGTATACAGAAGAAAATAATTACAGTGATCATAGTGACCAGGGATAACCACTATTAAGTATGTATGTTTGTTTATTTTTTTTAAAGATTTTATTTATTTATTTATTTTTAGAGAGGGAAGGGAGGGAGAAAGAGAGAGAGAAACATCAATGTGCGGTTGCTGGGGGACATGGCCTGCAACCTAGTCATGTGCCCTGACTGGGAATCGAACCTGCGATGCCTGGTTCGCAGCCCGAGCTCAATCCACTGAGCTACACCAGCCAGGGCTGTTTGTTTATTTTTTAATGGAGTTCCAGTTATACTTAGTAAGGTTCTATAGACTGTTTTTTTCATATAATATCCTAGGTTTTTTAATTTTAATGTAAATAGTTGAAGAGCCAGAGTATAATTTTGTCCTGTGTGTTATGTATATTTTTGTTTTCAACCTTATGTTCTTACAAGGCTTTGTGTTTAAAGGCATTTAGGGAGGTTGTGGAGAGCTTGTTATATTCCAGGGGTTTTCTCACTCTGAGTTGCCAAAAGTAAACAAATTATATAGTCATTTAATGGAATACTAGGCAGCTACCAAGCATGATGTTTACTAAGAAATTTGAGGAAATGCTCATAGTTTCTTGAGCAACTCTTTCCTACTCTTGCAGGTAACCAGTATCGACTCTTAGCAGTTCTTCTGGTATT
The DNA here is from genome assembly GCA_004024845.1 of Tonatia bakeri. Taxonomy (NCBI): domain Eukaryota; kingdom Metazoa; phylum Chordata; class Mammalia; order Chiroptera; family Phyllostomidae; genus Tonatia; species Tonatia bakeri. The sequence continues at coordinate 1,428 of PVIA01011127.1, forward strand.
TACTTACATATACCTTTTCTACCAGCCAAAATGGGAATTTATCCACATGTACACATACACCTTTCCTCAATCCTTTTCTCAATACATTTTCTCACAATATTTGCCTAAGTCAGAGTATTTACGTTATTGTGACTATGTAAATATTTATACTGAAGCCATTTGAAGTACTGTGATTACTTTTACTTTCTTGTACATGTTTGTTTTTGTTGAAGTAATAGTTTTTACCATTTGCTTAGTTTTCTGTGAACCTATCACTCATTCCCAAATTCTTCTACAGAAATATAAATTCTTGTGTTCTGACACAGCAGGTAGTCAACTAGTTTCATTTTGGTTTTTTCCCCTTGAACACATTCTTCCTGGAGCTCTCTGTCTTCTTGATCCTATTTTACGTTGAATCTATCTAACTTCTCTCCTTACATTCATTACACTCTATTGTAATTGCATTTCAGTCACCCCCACTACACTCAGCTCCTGGAGCACGGTGCTTCATTCTGACATCCTTAGTACTCATCATAGTATTGAACACGATACAGACTGTTGAGGTACACACAAATTTCCTAGGTTTACTCAGAAATATGTAAATACCTTGAAAATGTTATAAACATGTGATTTCCATTTTTGCCTTTATTCCTAATTCAGACTGTTTCATTTTCCAGCAGTAACATCCCTGGGAATGTAAATCTTCAACCTGACTCTTTAGATATGTCTTGTTTTCTTCAGTAAGTGAGAAATGAATTCTTTCGACTCCAATTGCTCAAGAAACTGCCTTAAGATTAAAAAGTCATAATGTAATTAAAATAGTTTTGAAACACTCATTACTAAAAGCTTTTGTATTTTCATTTTCAGAGGACGATTGTTTATCATTTCCACCAAAGCAGGATCTCTTGGCATTAACCTGGTAGCTGCTAATCGAGTGATTATATTTGATGCTTCTTGGAATCCATCATATGACATTCAGAGTATATTCAGAGTTTATCGCTTTGGACAAACTAAACCTGTGTATGTATATAGGTTCTTAGCTCAGGTACGTTTATAATTTATGTTCTTACTCGTTTTTCATATTGAAATGTTGGGGGAAACTGGTAATATTTCTAGAGTGCAGAACATACATGCTTTAGAGAGGCAAACTGAGTTGAAAACATCCTTCCTATACGTGAAGCAGAGTAGTCAGTTTGGGTCTGTCATGATTTTCTGTTTTGGGGTTCATCCATATCTGTAATGCCAACTTTCTCTGACCAAGATGGATTTGATACATAAACAGATTTAGCATTTTCTTGCTAGTTCAGGAAAGTTAAACATTTATAGTTCTTTAACTTAGCATACATACAAAAGCCAATAACTCAATCTAATTAGCTTATAGATGTAAAGGTCAAATGGTCTTTGTTTTCAGTGGCCCCCAGAATCTCTGAATTTGAAGAATGTGGGTAAATAAGAAAATAAGTAAGAAAAATTTAACTTATGATAACAAATACCATATAATTCTTTCTAGGTAAGAATATTAAAGTGATTACCTTTAAAAATGAGCTCAGGTATTTAAAAAACAGATACTGAAATTGAAGAAAAAGTAAATCAAAGAGATGGATGCAGTTCAGGCAATACAGGTTTATAGAATCACATTGTACTTTTAACTGGTGCATCTGCTTTGGGAGCAGATGCTACGCTTTCCCCCACTTCCAAATCTGGGTTTGTCAACCAGAGGCTGCTTTTTATTGGTAGATCTTTGCTCATTTGATCTTTAGCACATGAGGTAATAGGTAAACTACATGGGAAAATCCGTCCTACTATTTAAATGAAGAACTCCTTTATATTCTAATTTAGAATGCTAAATATGAAATAGTTAGGACATTTTAGTGGTATTAATATTCCTGAAATTATAGAAAGACTTGATGTAAAGGCAGTTTATAGTGTTTACTGGGAGCTTATTTTAGTCCATTGAAAAGTAATTAAGCTGCTCTCTTGCATTCTTACTCAATAACCCCCTAAAATCTTACGTACTCCTCTATATCTGTTCATCTTGGTATCTGACTGCTCTTCTACTTCTGCCAAGTTCAGAAATATATAAAACAGCACATGAATCATATTAGTAAGATAATAGAGGATGATTTTTGTCAAGGTGAACTACACTGAACAAATGAAATCTCATAAATTAAGTAGCATGGCTAATAAAATTTGCTTTATGAGAGATATTACTCTGAAGTTTTGCCATTTCATATTAACCAGTAACTATATTTCCAACTGATTAAGTTTTAAGTTTACAAATTTTGTGTTTACTTCTTTTTACAAAGGGAACCATGGAAGATAAGATTTATGATCGGCAAGTAACTAAGCAGTCACTGTCCTTTAGAGTTGTTGATCAGCAGCAGGTTGAGCGTCATTTTACCATGAACGAGCTTACTGAACTTTATACCTTTGAGCCAGACTTATTAGATGACCCTAATTCAGAAAAAAAGAAGAAAAGGGATACTCCCATGCTGCCAAAGGTAAACGTCTTTAGATTATTAGCTCAAAAGAATCCACATGGACTAAGGAAATTTTACTATTACTGTTAACAGTCATCTAACTGAGGCTGTATTTCCAAATTTTTCAAAGAGCATAAAATTATGTTTAACTGAAGTGGTACTTAGTTAGTTCTCCATAGAACAGCACAAAAACATAGTGTAACCTGAAATACATATCTTATGCCAAACAAAATGCCAGCCCTACAGAAAGGTTTCTGGGTAGAAACCTTAAAGGAAATGCAGGGGTGGGCAAAAGTAGGTTTACAGTTCACATGGAAAAATACAATTTAATAAATAATAAAAGAATAAACTATACTTTGTGTACTCACAACTGTAGACCTACTTTTGCCCACCCTTGTAGTATGGTTCTCTCTTAATAACCTCCAGTAGAGGGCGTACATAATTTTAAAATTATATGTAAAATTTAGCTGTCTCTTCCTTAACATTCTTTGCTGTCATATAGCAATTAAGAATCAGCAAATAAAAGTGTCTCTTATTTGATGTTTTCCACTGTCATAAAGCAATTAAGACTTGGAAAGGGACCTTAAAGGTAATTTAGTCAAGTCCTCTCATTCTTTAAGTAGGGAAACTTAGGGTCAGAGACATTCAGTAACTTGTCTACAGTTTTTAGCTAATAAGGGACAGAGTCAGGAATAGTATCTACACGTCTTCTGGTCTGTTGTCCTTGGATAAGAAAACATTTTTTAATATTAATATAGAAATTTAATATGACAGTGGATACCACTTTGACTCTTTGAACGGACAGAAAACCATATGTTCTCTGAGCTAAATAAGGAATTTATATATTCAAACATATTCTAGTTCTCTAAAAAGCCATTTTGGGAAGATGCTTTTCCTGTTGTCTTGGTTTCAAATTCAAGCTCTTAATGTTCCATATATTTGCTAAGAAAATTGGGAAACCAGCTCCCAGGTTATGGTGTCACTTGTCAAAGTGACAAAACTTGTCAAAGTCATTTGAGTCATTTGTGAAAAAATTCAAGTATATTAAGCTCTTCATATGGTTGGACATGTTTAATTAAAATAAAAGTTTGTAGGAACAATTGCTAGTGCTAATATAAATCATTGATTTCTGTAATTTTAATGTATATGTCAATTAAAGTAGCATGAACATTAAGTGTTTAGAAGTTTTAAAAATCATTTATCTATGTAAGCAAATTGTTTTTTATCATCGAACTTTTCTTTGATTTAAAGTTCACTATTAGAGCATTTAGGAAAGAAGTTTTGTGACAACCTCTATGAAATCCGTTTTTAAAAATTTTTTAATTTTATTTATTTAATATTTTTTGGATTTAATGCTCTCCCATTGCCATTTAGTCCTTCTATATCCCCCTCCCCCTGGCAATCACCACACTGTTGTCCATGTGGCTTAGGCACCTGGGGATTTAAATCTACCATTTTTATATTACATTTAAAATCCTTTTTTAAAAAAGAATCATTTCCAGGTGCCATGATATGAAATATTAAATTGATAATGACTTGGCTTTCTTTCTTAATTGTACTATTACAGAATGTGAGTAGGATTCTTGAATAGTCTTCAGGAAATTTTCTATAGGCAAACAAATTTGTTTATATACCTTTAAAAAGCACATAAGTGTAAATGGAATCATACCATACAAATTATTATGCAACTTGCTCTTTTTACTTATATTTTACTTGAACATCTTTCCATATTAATATGTATACCTCTACCTTATTTAAAAAAACTGCAATGTTCATTTACCTTGTTTTGTTTAGCTCTTGTATCTCCACCTTTCCTATCTGTTACTTAATTGTGTTTGGCAAAAACTATTCTTTTACAGACTTGCAGATATATTTATGTTTATAATTTTAAGGATAGTGAAATCTCTTTTCAATTTGACAATGATCATATATCTAAATAGCATCTTTCCTAAAATTTCACTTAGCTTTAAACTTTAACTTTTATGAGAAACAATCCATGATTAGTAATATTTCTGATAGGAAGCAAACATTACAATTTGAAAAGGAGTAATTGATTTGAAGTTATTTGTTTATAGTAAATTTCTGATTGTATGAAATCTTTTTAGTTTGATAAACACTTATTGGTTATTTGCCGATTTCAGGTGTTCCGTGAGGGTACACTAACACGAATAAGACATTGTCTGTGCTTTGAAGATTTTAAAAATCAGCAGGAAAGAAATGCTATTTAATCATTATAGAATATCTGGAAAGAAACCATGTGCTTTATAACAGCACTCTGAGTCATCATAGATGTTATGCTTTTTTATTTACAGATTTTACTGTGTTTTGATTTTAGTGCTATTAGTCTTTGCTCAAGAACAAAGAGGGAAATGATTACGAAATGCTGCCTTAGCACAAAGTATTTCAGCTCTCCCACAGCTCTTCCCAAAAGAAAAACAATAGTTAATTTATAGATTTCTTACTGGGTTTCTTACTATTTTGTTCAGATTATCTTCCATACTCCAGCAGCAACTGCAAAACCGATAGTGCTGTTTTCACTTCTGAGGTGAGGAAAGTAAGGCTTGGAGAGGTTATGTAATTTCCCTAAGTTTATATACTTAATTAGAGGCGAAGCCGGCCTTCAAACCAAGTCTGCCTAAATAGAAACCATATATTCTTAATCATTATATTTTATTGCCCCCTAAATGGAGATTAGAAAGTTAATTCCAGGTCCAAGGCAGAGGACCTGGGATTCCTAGAATTGAGTGGCATTTAGAATGCTTTATTTTATTTTAAATAAAGCTGGATTTTAAAATATAGAATGATTTCACAGACAATACCATTGTGTGATATAACCATTAAGATTGTATAATACAACCAGTTTAGCTCATGGCTTGTAAAGCTGTAAATTCCTCAAATTTATAGACAGCTATAAAGTTTACAAAGGTCTTTCTCATACATATTTATTATCTGAAGAAACTGAAGCTTAGACAGTTTGTGATTACCCAAGGGTACATGGCCAGTAAGTGTTAGAGCTAGAACTTAACCCAATAGTTTTCAAATTGTATTCCAAGGGTTCCCCAGGAGGTCTGCGGAGGTGCTCCAGGCCTTCCCTGTGGCTAAGTAAACAGGGAGAGGCCAGACAGGCAGCACCACAAGGCCTGCATCCATTTCACTCTCACGCCTTTTATCTCTTTTATATATTGGGCTGCAAGATAAGACTTCCTTTTTTTAAATATTTTATTTATTTATTTTTAGAGAGAGGGAGGGAGGGAGAGAGGGAGAAAAACATCAGCGTGCGGCTTTCTCTCATGCACTCCTCACTGGGGACCTGGCCTGTAACCCAGGCATGTGCCCTGACTGGGGATTGAATTGGCGACCCTTTGGTTTGTAGACCCACACTCAGTCGACTGAGCCATACCAGCAAGGGCCATATGATTTCGTTTAAAGAGGGCTGCTACTACTTTTTAAAAATGTTTTAAAAACATGTAGTATATCACTGTCACAGTAACTATAACCTGTCGGGATCTCAAAGGGAACACAATAAGGTACATAGGGGATTTACCTAAAGAAGGTGATAGTCCACTTGAGGAAAGAAAAGTAAAAATATTAAAAATCAAACAGTTAAGGCACTGAATGTTTTTGCTGTAGTATAGTAGCACCCTGTGTTCACAGTTTTGCTTTCTGCAATTTTCATTACCCACGGCCAGCTGCTGTCTGAAAAGATTAAATTTCCTCAAACATCAACATCATCATGGCTCAATGATCCAGGGTCACCCAAGATATTTTGACAGAGCCCTGGCTGGTGTGGCTCAGTGTGTTGAGTGCCAGCCTATTAACCAAAGGGTCACCGGTTTGATTCCCAGTCAGGTCATATACTTAGGTTGTGAGCCAGGTCCCCAGTAGGGGGCATGTGAGAGGCAACCACACATTGATGTTTCTGTCCCTCTCTCCCTCCCTTCTCCTCTGTCTAAAATAAATAAATAAAATCTAAAAAAAAATTCTGACAGAGATCAACCATATTCACATAAGTTTTATTACAGTAAATTGTTGTAATTTTTCTATTTTATTATTATTCTTGTTAATCTCTTACTGTGCCTAGTTTATAAATTACACTTTATCATAGGCATGCATGTATAGGAAAAAACACAGTATAGATTGGGTTTGATACTATCCACAGTTTCAACCATCCATGGGGTTCTTGAAACATCTTCCCTATAGACAAGGAGGGACTACTATGTATTGTTAAAAGGGGGAGGATGGGCATTCTGTTTTGATTGAAAAACTCAGACAAAGTGGCCCATAGAGGATGGTTAGGGTTTAATTGTATTAGGGAATAATGAGGTGAGAAAGTAGGATGAATAAATTGGACAGATGAAGAGTTGAAATTAGATGGGTGTGGTGGGGTCGCCTTATGGAGAGCCATTTTGGCTCTTGGAAAAGTTCTGGATGGGGAACTGACATTAGGAGGGTTTGAACTGATGCTGAAAATAGAAGTGGGTGGTGGTTTGCATTGCTATGAGGTAAATGGTGAAGGCCCTTCAAGAGCAGAAGCAGAGGAAAAAACACACGATAACAGAACATGGCAAGTTTTCGGAGTCTCAAGTAGTTAAAAATAAATAATGCAATGTAAAGAAGTAGTGGTAAAGTAGCAGTTGGTGTGGGAAGAGGTGAAAACAAAGGCTGACTGACCATGGACGTTAAAGAGTTCAGACATTATGTCATACAGACTGTAGGATCTATTGAATGATTTGAAGCTCAAGACCAACATTAAATTTTCAGTTTAGAAAAGTCACTTTCAGTATTAGTCTGCAGGATGGATTAGAAAAAAGAAGATGGATGTTAACATCCTTGTTGGGATGCTATTACAATTATCCACCTGAGTGAGAGAAGTCATGCAGTCCTTAAGTAAGGTGGTAGCAGTGGGGATAGAGAAGTTCCAGGCCCAGTGTAAGGACTTTAACATTAACTTTGTTCCCTGGGCTTATATTTAGAATATTAGGTAACTGTGCCCACTGCTATTTGGTTTTGATTTCTTTAACAAGAATTTGAAAATGGGTACAAAGTAGGTGTTTTTACATTCATAGTGAGGGATTTCTTGGTATTTGAGCTTGCTCTTATTAAAGACATTTCAAAGTTAGTTCCTATTATTACGGTACCATTGCAAACACCTTCCTTTTTATACATAATTTTTAAAGATGAAAGACTGCAAAAAATGATACATTTTCATTTTCCCCTCAAATTGCTATTATCTAAATAATGATTAAATTGCGTGCCTCTTTTTCTTAATTTTTCTTTCTCCTTTGATAGTTCTGAAAGTGTTTATTTTCAATATACTTGCTATACAATTATTATATCTTTCTGCCTTATCACTTCCTGTTTAAGTTGTTATATAATTCCTCTTCCTATATTTTTCATCTTGTTCACTTTCTTCTAGTTCTGCACATCTAATTAAATGCAATGTCAGGCTCAATTTATTAACCACCTGTTTCTTGTCTTTTCATTTTTGCAGCTCTTTAAAGGCAAGAATGATATTCTTTGCTACTTTTCTTTCATGCATAGTGAATTATACAGTGCTAGCACTTTTATATGACCTTTCTTGAAATTCTGGTCACCTTTACAGTGATATTTAACTGGACTTTTTATTGTTTCTTAATGATCCATGTATCATTGAGAAGTAGTGTTAGAATTAAACTTACATTTGCAAGCAGTAAAAGGGAAATGAAGAGTGATTTGTCTGCCACAGCAGGTGTGCGGAGCTAGGACACTGGAGCTTCATGTCTTCAGTTCTGTATCTGGAGCCAGCTATCTTGATCCTATTCACCGCTCCAGCCATGAATTATATTATCTTAAATCCTGTCATTGGTTGTTTTTTTTGTTGTTTATTTGTTTGTTTTTACTGCTGTTGGTGCTGTGGGTTTCCCTTTTTGGAAATATAATGGTCCTCTCAGGGATGTGTGCTTTCACCATTCTTATTCAACATCGTACTGTGAGTCCTAGCCACAGCAATCAGACAAAAAGATGAAATAAAAGGTATCCAAAATGGAAAGGAAGAAGTAAAGCTGTCATTACTTGCAGATGACATAATATGGTATATAGGGAACCCTAAAGATTCCACAGAAACAAATACTAAACCTAATAAATGAATTTGGCAAAGTAGCAGAGTACAAAATAAATGTCCAGAAATCAGTTGCATTTTTATATACCACTAATTAGCTATGAGAAAGGGAAACTAAGAAGAGCACCCCATTCACAATTGCTTCAAAAATACATAGGAATATATTTAACCAAGGATGTAAAAGACCTGTACGTGGAAAATTATAAGACATTGAAGAATATACAAATAATTAGAAGCCTATACTTGTATTCATGGATAGGAAGAATTAACATCATTTTTTTTAAAGATTTTATTTATTTATTTTTAGAGAGGGAAGGGAGGGATGGAGAGAGAGAGAGAAACATCAATGTGCGGTTGCTGGGGGCCACAGCCTGCAGCCTAGGCATGTGCCCTGACTGGGAATCAAACCTGTGATGCCTGGTTCGCAGCCCGTGCTCAATCCACTGAGCTACGTCAGCCAGGGCAAATTAACATCATTTAAATGTCCATACTACACAAAGTAATCTATAAAGTTACCAATTCCTATAAAGTTACCAATGACATATTTCACAGCACAAGGACAAACATTCTAAAATTTTATATGGAACCACAAAAGATCCCAAATAGCCACTGCCATCTTGAGAAAGAGAAAAATTGGATGAACCACGCTTCCTGATATCAAACTATACTACAAAACCATAGTAATAAAAACTGCATGATACTAGTATAAAAACAGACATATATATCAGTGGAATAGAATAGAAAGCCCACATCTCTCTGGTTATTTAATATTTGACAAAGGAGGCAAAAACATACAATGGGGTGTAGATCGTCTATTCAATAAATAATGTTGGGAATTTCGGGACAGATAGATGCAAAAAAAAATGAAACTAGACCATTTTATTACACACAAGAATAAACTCAAAGTGGATTAAAGATTTAAATGTCAAACTTGAAACATAAACATCCCAGAAGAAAACACACGCAGCAAAACCTTGGACATTTCCTGTAGCAATACTTTTTCTTATGTAACTGTGCGGACAAGGGAAACAAAGGAAAAAATAAGCAAATGGGACTACATCAAACTAACAAGTTTTTACATAGCAAAGGAAATCATTATCAAAATGAAAAGACAGCCCACTGAATGGGAGAATATATTCACCAGTGATAGATCTGATAAGAAGTTAATATCCAAAATTTATTAAAAACTTGTATTACTGAATACCAAAAAGTAGAAACAGTCTAATTAAAAAGGAGGGAATGGACCTAACAGACACTTTTTCAAAGAAGACATACAGATGGCCAATAGGCATATGAAAAGATGCCCAGTGTCACTAATCATCAGAGGGATACAAATGAAAACCACAATGAGATATCACCTTACACCAGTCAGAATGGCGACCATCAATAAATCAACAAACAAGTGTTGGTGAGGATGTTGATAAAATGGAACCTTAATGCACTGTTGGTGGGAAGGTAGACTGGTGCAGCCACTTTGGAAAGTGGTATGGAGTTACCTCAAAAAATTAAAAATGAAATTGCCTTGTGACCCAACAATTCCACTTCTGGGAATATATACAAAGAAACCCAAAACACTAATCCAAAAGAATTGTATGCACCTCTATGTTCACAGCAGTGTTATTTACAATAGCCAACATTTGGAAGCAGCCCAAGTGTCTATCAGTAGATGCACGGGCAAGAAAGCCATGGTACATTTACACAATGGAATGCTACTTAGCCATAAAAATGAAGGATATCTTAACCTTTTGCAAGAGCATGGATGGACCTGGGGAGCATTATGCTAAGTGAAATAAGCCAGTCAGAGAAAGACAAGTATCATGACTTCACTTACATGTGAAATCTAATGAACAAAATAGAAACAGATTCATAGCTAGAGAACAGACTGACAGCTGTCAGAAGGGAGGGGTGTTGTGGTGCTGGGTGAAAAAGCTGAAGGAATTAAGCAAAAAAATAAAACTCACAGACACAATAGTATGGTAATTACCAGAGGAAAAGGAGATTGGGGGAGGTAAAGAGGGATAAATGGTGATGGAAGGAGACATGAGTTGGGGTGATGAGCGTATAGTATAGTGCACAGATGATGTTTTACAGAATTGTACAGCTGAAACCATATAATTTTATTAACCAATGTCACCCCAATACATTCAATTAAAGATATCAGGAAGAAATATAATGGTCTTCTAGTCTTGTGATCCTATTTCTTAGTATTGATTTTAAGGTCTCTCAGATCATGTCTACAAAAAGTCTGTGCATGTATTAAGTTGTTTAGGGTAATAATGTTCCTCAGCTGTTTTGAAACTTCAACATGATCTAAACTTATGAATAGGTTTGACACAAGTTTATAGTGATACAGATTTGTTGAGTGATTCTTAACTGTTTTCAAATATTAAGGTAATATCTAACTGAACCTCTGTTAACGTTTATGCAAATTATGTTAGGGAAAGTACCTTTTCTAGTAATAAGCTTATGAACTACATAGATATCAGAGATGAAAATCTTGGTCAAGGTTATGCTTCATAATATGATTAAGTGGGTGTATTGCTTAAGCTCTGTACCCTTTAATTAAGAAAACAAAAGTCAGTAAAATGACATGGAAATATTTTTGCACTTCCTTTTTGTAGCGCTGTACTACATGTGTCTTTTTAAATGTGGACTCTGTGTTGGTAATTACAGGAAGAACAAATGGGGATTTAAACTAAAGTAACCAAAGTGAGGTTTTAGGTTTGCTTCCTGCCCCCTGATGTTGTATCTGCACAATTTTCTCCCTTTGTCTTTAGTCATTTATTCAAGTTTTAATACCCCAAAGCATAACTTACTCAACAAAGATGTTATTGTTCAGTTTTATTAGCCAGCAGATGGTAATGCAAGGTTGAACATTAGAGAGAGATATACTCCATTAAGATAATTTGCTGTGAAGTATAAAATAGCTAGTCATGCGATTTCAAGAACTTGCATACATTTACTTTGGAGAAAAAGAGGTTCAAAAGGACCCATTTAATTGTGAGACAAGTATTAGTAACCTACAGCATAGTAACCACATGGTGGCATATGAACCCAATTTTTGTCGGTGTTGACATGTACCTCTGAGGAGCCATGCTCATAATTGAAGTATGTATGAGATTGGATGTCATTGTCTCCTACTTCTCTGTGTCTTAAAACAAATTTCTGTGTTTGTATTTGCTGGCATAAAAATGATTATATGAATGGGAATAGATCATCAGAAATCATAGTAAATTCTAGAGAAATTGTTTTAATTCCACCATTTCTGTGTAGGTAACAAAAAGTCTCCCATTCAGTGTTTGCTGGAGTCATTGATGCCAGGTAAAAAGAGCAAATGGGCCCTGGCTGGTGTAGCTCAGTGGATTGAGTGTGGGCTGTGAACCAAAGAGTCGCCAGTTTGATTTCCAGTCAGGGCACATGCCTGGGTTGCAGGCCAGGTCCCCAGTGGGGGCCACGTGAGAGGCAACCACACATTGATGTTTCTCTCTCTCCCCCTCCCTTCCTCTCTAAAAATAAATAAAATCTTTTAAAAATGTCTTTTAAAAAAAGAGCAAATGGTTTAAGCCATGCCCCTTTCCCAAGTAATCTACCAACCACCTTATTTTAGGGCATAATCTTAGGCAAGCCACCTAAGCTTTCCAAACCCCACTTCCATTAATAAGATGAGAGTGGGACCTACCTCACAGGAGATGATCCATGTAAAGTACAGTGCTTAGCGGATAGTAAGGGTTCGGATGTTAGCTGTTATTTTCCTTCCATAGTTGTTATTAACATTGTCATTATACTCCGTTTATTTCTCTGAAACCAGGATAGACTTAAATTTCACAAGAGCAATACAAGGTCCTGATCCTTAGGAGAGGATTAAGCTTGGTATCACAGATCAGTAGAAGACTAAACATCATTTAGGGGGCAGAGGCAATAATCTCAGGTAAATTGCAGAAGAGGGAGGTATTTGAAGCTTAAAATCTTTTAGACATCAATTATAATCAAGAAGGAATATAATACTATTTAATTACTAGATATAGATAAATCTCTTTGAATGATGTTAGCATGCATTTGACTGTCAAATATTACCCTTTCTAGCCTTTAGGGATCTTTTTCCTTAAATAATATGTACAATTTTAGAAGAATTGTCTGCCTTATAGCCAGTTGGTACCTCTGTAGTAATGTTTTTTTTTAAATATTTTTTATTTATTCATTTTTAGAGAGGGAAGGGAGGGAGAAAGAGAGAGAGAAACATCAATGTGCGGTTGCTGGGGGCCGTGGCCTGCAACCCAGGCATGTGCCCTGACTGGGAATTGAACCTGCAATGCTTTGGTTCACAGCCCGCACTCAATCCACTGAGCTACACCAGCCAGGGCTGTAGTAATGTTTAAAAGTGAAGGAGTGCTTCTAGTGTACCTCCACAAATTACAAAATAAATACTTGTTAATAGACTGACAATGCTTTATTTAAAGTGCTGTTCTGTATCTTATTTTGATTGTATCAGAACTAAGAAAAACTATTAAGGAGCGAAAGTCACCGAGTATTATAGGGAAAACATTTGGGTTAAAGAGACCATGGTGCAAGTGATGCTCCTAAATGTCAGCCTCCCAATCCCTGGCACATTCTTATAAATCACTGCTAATGGAAACGTCAACATATCTGAGGCTTCCTTGCCGGCAGAGTTAGGGGTGGAAAGCAAGATTTCATTGGGGAGCATTTGGGGTAGACTTCAGGAAATATTTCCTTATTTTTAACTTTTATTCAATTTATTGGGGTGACATTGGTTAATAAAATTATATAGGTTCCAGGTGTAAAATTCTACAACACATCATCTGTATATTCTACTAGGTATTCAGTACCTCAACTCAAGCCCCCTTCCATCACCATTTCTCCCCACTATACCGTCTTCTACCTCCCTCACCCTTCCCCTCTGGTCGTCACCATACTGTTTGCCTGTGTCTGAGATTTTTTTTTGTTTTTTGTTTGTTTGTTTGTTTTTCTTTGCTTAATCCCTTCATCTTTCCACCCAGCCCTGCAATACCCTCTCCCCTCTGACAGCTCTCAGTCTGTTTTCTATGAGCCTGTTTTTATGTTGTTTGTTAATTTATTTTGTTCATTAGATTCCACATATGAATTGAGATCATATGGTATTTGTCTTTCTCTGACTGACTTATTTCACTTATGTTAAAGCTCTTCAGGTCCATCCATGCCGTTACAAAAGGGTAAGATTTCCTTCTTTGCAGCTGAGCAAAGTAGCTGCCAGTAACAGTAAGATATCCTTCCTTTTAACAACCAAGTAATATTCCATTGTGTAAATATACCACAGCTTCTTTATCCACTCATCTATTGATGGGCACTTGGGCTGCTTCCAAATCTTGGCTGTTGTAATAATGCTGCAATGAGCATAGGGATGCATATATTTTATTTATGTTTTTAAATGTTAAAGTTTATTTTAGAGAGACAGTAAGAGAGGGGGAGAGAAAGAAACATGGGCAGGGGGAGGGAGAAAGAAAGAAATTGATTTGTTGTGCCTCTTGATGCATTCACTGGTTGGTTCTTTCATGTGCCGTGACTGGATATCAGACCTTGGTATATCAGGATGACTCTAATCAGCTGAGCTACCCAGCCAAGGCAGCAGTGAATGCATTCTCTCAAATTAGTATTCTGTGTTTCCTCAGATATGTTCCCAGAAGTGGGATTGGTGGGTCATAATGCAGTTCCATTTTTAATTTTCTGAGGAAACTGCATAATATTTTCTACCATGGCTGTACCAGTCTGCATTCCCAACAACAGTGCTCAAGGGCTCCCCTTTGTCCACATTCTCGCCAGCACTTGTTGTTTGTTGATTTATTGGTGATAGCCATTTTGACAGGTGTGAGATGGTATCTTATTGTGGTTTTCATTTGCATTTCTCTGATAATTAGTGATGTTGAGCATTTTTCATGTCTAGTCATCCTTTTTTATGGTTGCTGTGTTTTGTTTTGTTTTGTTTTGTTTTGTTTTCATGCTGTTGAGCATCCTTATAACCATTACTTTGAACTCTGGTTCTCATCAATTGCTTGCCTCCATTTCCTTTAGCTCTTTTACTGAAGATATCTCCTGTTTTTCCATTTGTGGCATGTTTGTCTCCCAGTTTTGGCTGCCTTTCTGTGTTTGTTTCTATGTATTAGATAGACCTACCTTGACTTCCAGTCTTGGTGGGGTGGCCTTATGTAGTAGGTGTCCTGTGGAGTCCAGTAGTGCAGTCTCCTTGGTCGCCTGAGCTGAGTGCTCCAGAAATGTCCCTTGTGTGTGGGTTATATGGGCCCTCCTGTTGTAATTCAGTCTTGATTGCTCTTGGCCCATTCATAGGTGGAATCAGCCCTCAGGCTGGCTGACTGTGAGGCTTAATCCAGACCACAGCATGTGAGCTGCTGTGCAGGTGCTGACCACACAAAGTGGAATTCGCTTCTGCAGGTTCTGGTGTGTGCTGGCATCTCCCTTTGGATATGCCACCTGTGAAGCTCATTGGATCCAGCTCTGATAGTGTTTGTAACTGGCCACTGGGTGTTTTGGTTTTGTGACCTCTTCGGGAGGGACTGTGGTGCAGAAAAATGTCACACACTGCCTGTGACTGGCTCTGGGCAACCTGTTTGGATCTACAAGCATTCCACAGTTTGCAGCTCCCTCTGCTGGGCCTGGGTGCCTGTGGGAAGGACCATCCTGTGCACCAGGGCTGGCTTTTACCAGCACTGGGCTCAGGTGCAGGTCAGTGAAATCACCTTTCAGATTGCCTCTTCCTGCCTCTGCCTGTTATGCTTAGTCACTGAAAGAGCTTCTGGTGGTACTGGAGTTGTAAGAGATATATTGTCAGTTACCAGGTCAGAGCAGGTGGTGTTCTGCAGCATGATACAGGTTCAATCTCAGTGCCAGTGCTTGGTCTGAGGCCACTCAGCAAATGTCCCCGGGTATACCAAGTCTGCGTGCCACTTGCTGGTTGCTTGCATGTTTGTTTTGGAGTGGGGTTTCAATGAATCATCAGGGCTCAGCCCACAGAGTTTATCAGGCCCAAAGAGACCAAATTGAGTTGTGTAAAGCCCGGGCTTTCCTCTGGTGGGGCATGTATGGGAAAAACAATCCCTCTCTTACAGCCACACAAGTCAGTTTGTCCCAGATTGTACCAGGAAGATGGAGCTCAGCAGGATTGGGCCTTCACAAGTCGGGAGGATAGGGTAGTACATCTCCTGTTATGGAGAGGTGCTAGTTAGATGACCGGGAATGTGGGGGGTGTGGCTCCCTTCCCAGAGCCATACAACTTAGTCTGTCCCAGATTTTGTGTGGACCTTGGCAGGGCGGAGCTACTAGGAGTCAGGTGGGTGGGACTAGCAGAGCTCCCATGAGGGGGAAGCTCCATTCAGGTTCACAGGAAAGTGGGGGTAATGGCCCCTGTCCAAAAGCCACACAACTCAGTCACTGAGAATCCCTGAGTCAGCAGAGACCTCTACACCCTGCCCAAGGAAGCTGTTTCCTCAGCAGAGCATAAGTTCTGCTGTGTGTGTATGAGAAGGAATCTTTGGAGTGGGCTCTCACTTTTCCCCAAGATGATGTAACCCGGAGGGGTGTGCTTCACCCAAGGTATGTGGCATCTGTGGTGTGGGACAGTGACTCAGCACAGGGATCCAGATGGCTGTTCCTTCAGTTCTCTCCCCAGAGCCACAAACCCCAGACTCTCCTCACATAACTCTAGTCCACTCCACCCTCCCTCTGTTGGAGCCCAGAGTGGGTGGCTGGGAACAAAATTTTGTGCATTGGCCCTTTAGGAATGCACCTGTGTCTCTAGCAGACTCCTGTCTGTCCCTGATGGACAGAATCCCATCTTTCATAGCCAGAAGTTATCTGGGTTCCTCTTCCAGACTCTGGTGCTCTGGACTGTGGAGCCCAGCTTTTTGTTGAGACCCCAGCATCTCAGGGGAACCCCCCCCCACAGCTGAGATTTCCTTCCAGAATGTCAGTCGTGACCCATGTGAGCTTGTCAGCCCTTTTCATGTCTTCACTCTCCCTACCAGTCTTGATCTGGCTTCTTCTGTAAATCTTTGGTTATAAGGCTTCTGTTCAGCTAGATTTCAATTGGTTATTCTCTCCGATTTAGTTGTAATTCCACTTTGGTCCTGGGAGAAGGTGAGTTATAACTTCTAACTACTTCACCAACATTTCTGGAAGTGTCTCCTTTTGAAGTACTAGAAATATCTGCTACTCAAGATCATGGAAATTCTGAAATTTGAAATACCAGGTCTGTCTTTAGTAAATGCTCAATAAATTAATGAATTAAATGGTGGGAACTTTTTGGCTTCCTAGACAAATGAAAAAATGTATCTGTTTCCTCTAGATCATGCGATTCCTACCAGTGTATGAAAGCAGGGAGTGTGTCAGTGTACCCTCATCACTGTATCCCCGGCACCCGGAATAATACCTAGTCATAGCAAGTATTCAATAAAAATACGATATGTGAAAAATTTATGTCCTAAAATTGAAAGCTAACCATTAAGCCAATGATTTACATGCCTTTAGGTAGCATTTTTCCTTGTGTGTAGTCCTTGAACTAATCTGCAGCTTGGTAAAAAATGCTGATTCCTGATCTCATCCATGATCTATTGAATCAGGATCTGGGCGTGGGCCCTAGGAATCTATTTTTAACAAATCCCACCACTGTTGTGGGTACACGCTATGTAGTGGCATGGCTTACCTTTATAATCATTTACAGATAAATGTTTGAATTTAACATAATAATGAACAGTAGCTAACACTGAGTGCTTTTTATGCCAGGCACTGTATTGAATCTTAATCTTTATAGCCACCTTACAAAGCCAGTGCACTTTATTTGTATTTTATAGATGATGAAATTATGGCATTGGTAAGTGGTGGCACCTGCCTTGGATCTTTGTGCTGACATTAACACATCCTACAATTGAACCTTTGCAAGAAGTAAATTGAGACATTCTCCTTTGATATGACTTCACACTTTTTTGTTTCCAACTGTTTTATGTTGAGATGAAATTGACATACGAGTACAATATAATCATTCTACATATGTATATATTACAAAGTGATCACCATTATTAGTTTAGTTAACATCCAGAGTAGTATTGTCTCTATGTTACATCACTGGAACTTATCTTTTTATTATTATTATTCTCACACGAGGACATGCTCATGGATTTTAGAGAGAGGGGAAGGGAGGGACAGAGAAGTAGAGAAACATTGATTGCTTGCTTCTCATACATGTCCTGACCAGGGACAGAACCCACAGTGTAGGTATGTGCCCTGACCGGGAATCAAACCTGTACCTTTTTAGTTGACGGGATGATGTTCCAATTAACTGAGCCTCATTGGCCAGGGCCAGAACTTACTCATCTAATAGCTGGAAGAGTGTACCCTTTGACAAACATTTCTCCATTTCACAGATACACTCCCAGCTCCTCATAACCACAACTCTAATCTCTATTACTTTGTCTTTTCAAGTTTCCAAATATAAGTGAAAAGACAGGGCATCTTTCTCAGTCAGACTTACTTCACTTAGCATAATGCATTCCAGGTCTGTCTATGTTGTTGGCTGCATAATATTTCTGTGTGTATGTGTGTAATTTTCTTTATCCATGCATCCATCAGTGGACACACAGCTTATTTCCATGTCTCAGCTATTGTAAATAATGCTGTAGTAAATATGGGAGTGCAGATATCTTCTCAGGTTAATGAGAAGATATATTTTCATTTATTTTGGATAAATACCCAGAAGTGGGTCTATCCTTAATTTGGGGGGGAACTTCCATGCTGTTTTTCCGTAGTGGGTGCACTGGTTTACATGCTCATTAACAATGCACTAGGGTTCCATTTTCTTCACATCCTCACACTTTCTTCTTAATACTGTGGGTTCAGGGAAAGGCATTTTCAATATTATTAAAGTATATAATACTGGAGACTATAGATTTCATCCTCTAGTCCCTGCAAAATCTTATGATGGTGTAGCTGATCCCAGTCCTCCTTAATGATCTTTGATGCTGAACTTACTGTCCTTCAGCCTGGAGTCAGTATAGTGTAGTGCTTAAAAGCAGGGGCCTTTGGGTAAGGCCATCTGGATTTGAATATCGACCTAATTCAAATTATTTGACTTCTCTGTGCCTCAGTTTTTTTATGTATAATTCTGAAAAATTTATGTCTTCTAAAATCTTACCCTCTTTATTTTTATCTCCTTTTGAGACAGTTATTACTAAATGTTTGCCCTTCTGCTTTTAGCTTCCACATCTTTTAGCTTCTCTTTTGCATTTACTAGCTCTTTATCCTCTCCTACCATCTTCTGGAAGAGTGCCTTGGTCTGATCTCCTAGCTCATTAAGTTATTCTTCAGCTGTACCTCTACCGTTTATAATATACATTGAGTTATTTACTTCAGTGATTACTTTTATCCCTAATATTTTATTTTGACTCTTTTAGATCATTTTTTGTTTTATATTGGAAATACCTTCCCTTGTTTCCTTAAGTATACATGTCATGCTTATTTTGAAATTTTGGTACTGCATGTTTTTCAATAACGCTGCTTCAGATTGCATGTGGTGTCAGTTTGTTGTCATCCCAGGGGTGTCGTGTGTGTGTGTCAGTAAGTTCCTAGAATTCATGTGTTTCCCTTCTGTAGTTTGTGCAGGTTGGTTGTAGGGGACAGAACCAGCATCCCATGCTGATTCATGGTCTTAGAAATCTCATCAGTACTGTGAGCCTAACAATAGTATGTACTTCTTCGAGTTCTTATGAAAATTAGATTAGATATTCCATGTGAGTGCAAGATTTCATTGGGGAGGATTTACAGTTAATTTTAATTAATGTAAACTTAAATAGCCATATGTAGCTACTGGCTCTGTGTTAATCAGACCTAGAGCCTTACTGGGTTTAAATCCTAGTTCTAATACTTGCTAGTCCTATATCCTTGAGCAAATTATCTTTCTGAATCTTGGTCTCCTAGGCTATAAAATGGGCCTAGGAAGCATCTACTTCACAGGATTACTGTGGAAATTAAATACTATGCATGAAGTACTTGGCACAGTGCCTGGTTTACCAATGACCTTTGCATTACTAAATCAAATGCTCAATTCTTAGACCTGACCCTATTCATCAACCAGTAACATCTGAGAGAATTTAATCACTCTCTTCACCAAAATACCTTCTTCTCTTGTTCGACTAACTGGGACAACTCTACTGATGTTAACATGCAACTTTCTCTTCCTGCCAGTACCTTTTCCAAAGGTCTAAAGCAGCCCTGGCTGGTGTGGCTCAGCAGATTGAGTACCAGACTGTGAACCAAAAGGTTACTGGTTCGATTCCCAGTCAGGACACGTGCCTGGATTGCAGGCCAGGTCCCCAGTTGGAGACGTGCTAGAGGCAGGCTATCGGTGTATCTCTCACACATCGATGTTTCTCTCCCTGTCTTTCTTCCTCTCCTCCCCTCTGTCTAAAAGTAAGTATATAAAATCTTTAAAAAAATAAAAGAACCTTAACAAACAGACACAAAAACCAATGCAGTGTGTACCTTGAGTGGATCCTGATTTGAACAAAGCACATATCAAAGACATTTTGTAGACGACTGGTATAATCTGAATATGGCTGTGGTATCCGATGATGTTAGAGAATTAAGAAGTTATTAATTTTATGGTATTGTAGTTATATAAGAAGTGTCTTTATATTTCAGAGATTCTACTGAAATATATACAAGTGAAATATAATAAAGAAGGCAGATGTGGCAAAGTACTAACAGTTAATAAATCTAGGTGATAAGTGTGTCAGCATCCATTCTATTTTTCTGATTTAATGATTTTCACAGTACAAAAGTTTTAATTAACCATACTTTCTAAAAAAATGTTTGGCAGTAAGGGAGACAGACAACACTAGTGGTTATGTGGCAGAATTCCAAGAGAGGCCCAAGTCTCACAGACAGGTCAGTACCCTTTTTACCCCTAGTTAGCTCTATACTTTAACATATCCCAGTTTCTTAAAGCTGGGATCTGAATGCAAGTCACCTCTTTATAGATTTTTCTAAAGCTAAGTTGCATAACTGCATGTTAACACATTGAATATCTAATTTTCACATGGCAAATGCCTTATTATGCCCATTTTACAGGCTAAGGGATCAAGAGTCAGAGAGATGCCCATTTTACAGGCTAAGGGATCAAGAGTCAGAGAGATGCCTTGCTCAAGGACATAGGCTACTAAGTGTTAGAACTAAGATTTAAACCCAGTAAGGCTCTAGGTCTGTACTTTCTAATGCAAGAACCAGTTGTTACACGTGGCTAGTTACATTTAAATTAATTAAAATTGTAGTTCTTCAGTCATGCTAATCACCTTTTCAAGTGCTCAGTAGTCACTAGCCACCATATTGACCAGTGCAGACACAGCACACTGCCATCATTACCCAGAGTTCTAATGGATAGCAGTACTGTAGAGCCTGTGATCTCAACCACTACACATAAAGCCTCTCAGTTTTCACAGGTATAAATATATGTCTGTCTATATGTATATTTTTTTAATTTAAATTAAATCCTGCCCTTAGACTTTCCTCTGAAATTTAGAAGGCCAACACAGGTCTTTTTTACAAAGTCAGTTGATTTCAGCAAAATTATATCAGTGTAATTGATTTATATCAGAATAATTGATTTCAGCAATTATATCAGAAGAAATCCTGTATCTTCTCCTTCTTATTTTATATTTTAAGCAGTGTTTTAATGAAATTGTTGTAGAGAGAAACCTGGGAAGCAAGGCTGTATGTGCTTTCACTTTTTCACTTTTACTTAGGGGAGTTCAGAGGGACATAACTAACATGTATGAATGATCACTGGTCCTGAAATAATACAGGTACTTGGGGGCCACGATATCTGTGTACTAATATCCTCATACAGCTCAGTTGGTTAGGGTGGCTTATGCAAATATGTTGTGTAACATTTCCTGGAGTAGGAGCAGTGGAAAATTGAAGCTGACATACTTTTAGGGGAATTAAGTAGGAGGATGTCTCACTTTTGTGTCTTCGTTTACTGATGCCCACGCTTTTTATATCAAATTTAATAGTTTGGCCCTAAGGGAATATAAATTGTGAGAGAAATTTGGTTAATGTACGAATTACTAGATGGCCTTATTTGTTACTTTTTACCATTTTATCTTTTAATGTTTTCTTTAAGATGTAATTCGGACCGCCAAATAGCTGCGTTCATGCCTATTTGTATATCTTCCATTTCCTGTTTGCAGCACATTTACAGTTGAGTTAGAGGGTATAACAGTGTTTATGAAATGTAAAGATAACATGAACTCCAGATTGTATAGCCTGAGAATTGAATTCCAATTCAGGCTCTGCTTGAAAAGCTGTAACCTCTCAAAAGTTACAGTCATTTAAAATCTAGACCAACACTCGACTTCACAATGACTGGTATGTGGCATGTGTTGTAATAATGGCTAATTAATTTATAAAGGTTAAATGCTAAATATAGTATCTACTTCTTTAGATGTTAAATTGAATACAAAACATTCTTATCAAAGGAGATTCTGACTTTGACCCTTCACCAAAGTCATTCCTGCCTTTTCTTTCCTTGGAAGTGACAAGTTCTGTAGTTGTCACTATCTTATTCATATCTACAGTTTGGGAATCTGGATATATTTATAAATGCTCTTTGGCAAAGGTTATGTGCTCTTGACCTGAAAATCTGATGTGAGCTGCTATGTGAACTTCATTCAATAGCTCTCCAGTTACTTATCAAATATGTTGCAGTTTTTTCCAGTGCAGTTGGGGAAGAAACAGGCTTCAAATTTGAAAGTAGAAACTTTTTTTCACCAGTAATATTAAGTTGTGGGTTTTTTTTTTTCACTAAGAATCTAGACTTATTTAGGTAATAAAGGGAATTCTTCATAGCTTTTTGAGTGGGTCTTATGGCACTTAAGTATTCTAGTGACATTTTATTTCCAGATATTATAAAACTGAAATTCAAAGTGATGGCAAGCAAAATATTTTGAAACATGGCAAACCCCCACCCCCACCCCCAGGCAAAGCCTTGATTGTTTTTTAAAAATTTTATTTTCAAGGTTGAATTTCAGAATTAATTAGATGGGAATTTTTGTCAGCTTGCCAAATACTTTAAACTTCTAAATAAATTAACTTCAACTTTTAATTTATCATTAACTTTGTTTTATTAATTGAACTAGTCATTTTTAAAGCTTAAACTAATTTACGTTGTTAGCTAGAATATAGCCCATGCTTTTCCCAGCTTGTAAGCCTTCTCACTTATTTAAGGGAAAAATAAAGTTTAGACAAAGAAAAGTAAAGGTACACATTTGGATGTAATTTAAACCTCATTTTGATGACTGTTGGCCTAGTGATTATAGATTCTGTTCCAGTATTGTTTTCAATAATAGTGTTACTATAGCAACTAATATAAATGCATGCTTCAAGGGGAAAAAACAAAAAGAAAAAACCTCTCCACCGATTGTGTTGTATATTGGGATGAAATTTTTCTTTATTAACTTTTGTAACTTGCCCTAGACTTTGAAAAGCTGTTTTTCCCAAAGAAATATTCGGAGGATCCTGTTACAAATACGTTTTTGCCTTCTTAATCACATCATCTGTTTCTTGTATTGACAGTATGCTGCAATTAATTTGAAAGGGAAAAGATGTAGAAAGAGTTTGTTTCAGAAATCCTGTATCTTCTCTTTCTTATTTGTGCTTCATGCAGTACTCCTGAGGAAAGAACACTTTCTGGTCTCCTGTTTCTGAACTGTGTAAATGAATTGTGTGCCTGTAAAAGTCCGTTACTTTACATGTAATGTCTTGCCTTTGTTAAAATGAGGATTGTGGTAAAACATACTTGTTCAAGTCCTTGAGTTTTATCGGCATAATTATTGTACGAACAAGTGGTTGAAATATATTAAAATTTCTCCATTACCTGTTTCATTGCAGATTTGGTAATTTATAAAAGTGACTTAAATGTCTTAATAAACCCTTAGGAGAAAAATAAATAGATGATAAAGTATATCTATGTAATACCTTGCGGCTCTTAAAAATGATGGTTGTATTTGAGATAAAATGATGTCAATAGAAAGATATTAAGGCAGAAAAGATTTCAGAACTGTAAAGTCCAATCCCATTTTTATGTAAAAGTGTGTAAGTATAAATGTGTAGAGGAATATACAGATGTTGCCAGTAGTTATCTCTAGATTTTATAATAGAATAGTAGCATTGTTTTCATTAATTTTTTAAAAATTTCTTTGAAAAGAAGTGTGTTATAGCCGGTAGAAGCAGTATGAATTGTGTTTTTATTTCATGTTAAGAGGGTGGTAACGTTTAGGGAAAGGGTCCAATATTTTTAGTGATCAAAATGAAATCACGTGTACTTTTCTTCTGACTTTTTGGCATTTTAGCTGATGTTGGTCAAAATGAAATATATTACATGGGCAGAAGCTGAATCTCTACTGTAATCTGACCTTAAGTCAGATTACAAGATACATCTTAAAACTGGAATTGGTGGGGAGAAGTCATTAAAAGTTTTTAGAAATGGGATTTCCTAAGATGAAAAATGTCCTGAAGATGAAAACGATAAAATAGTTCATGTCAGATTTAGGCTATGCCTGAACTGGCTGTTCAGAAGTTTGTGTCTGAGAATTGTATTAATTTCAGTTTTTATATTTTCTTTAATTGAAAATTAGCATATGCTTCTTTTTTTAAAAATTCAAAAAGTACCAAAGTGTTAAAAGTGGAGGAAAAAAGACCACCTTTGTTTCTCCCTCACTTAGCATCCTCCAGGGCATTATCTTTTCTTTTTAAGAGAATAGATCTTGGAAATGGAAGAACCTCAAGAAAACTTTCATTCTTTATAGTGTGATAGAATGATCACGGAATAGGAGTCAGGCAATTTAGCTTCTAGTCTCAGCTACTCCTTACCTGTGTAACTAGAAAAAAGTTACTTTGCCTTTCTGAACATCAATCAGATTCTACCATTTCCAAGATGATAAGTTTGGTCTTTAAAATGACAGGATGCTAATGACTGACTTGATAAAGCTCCCTAGTATCTCAGACATTTTTTTTTACTTTTTCTTTTTTTAATCCTCGCTCAAGGATATATTTATTGATTTTTAGAAAGAGAGGAAGGGGGAGAGAAAAAGAAACATTGATCCGTTGTCTCTTGTATGCACCCTGACCAGGGATCAACCCGCGACCTAGGTATATGCCCTGACTGGGAATGAAACCCTCAGCCTTTTGGTGTACAGGACGACGCTCCAACCAACTTAGCCACCTGGCCAGGGCTCTCAGATATTTTTTAAAAGAGTATATGTGAGTTATTTCTGCTATTCTTGGTCATTTTGTTACACAGGTAGTCAGAGAGTACTTCATATTTCACTTACAGTCATAGGTAGACTAAGTTATTATCCAGTGTTACAGAGAGAATCAGTAGCATAGCTAAAAATAAATTCAGTTCCTAGCCTACAGTTCTCTTGGTCTTTCCCTCAGGTTGCTTTTCTAAAGAAATGAAGTGATCTTTAACTATATTTAAGAACATCACATTACCAGACAGAAGTAAAATTAGGGACTATATCCATAGAACATTTGTACCTTGAATTTACTTGGTATTTTGTAGAACAGCTGAATTTTCTAATTGTATTTGGCATGACCACTTGCTAAAAATATTAGTCAGTGTTATCTGGTTTTATCACATACCTCTTTCTGGGGTTATGCTTGGGGAGTGCGCATGGGAGACACATGTCTAAAAAAACATTATTTTTAATAGGGTTTAATTCAGACTGGCCTGTCTCCATACCTGCTTGGTCGGTAACTGAACTTTGGAGATCTATCTAGTGATCATAAACCTGCTCTGTGTGGTGTGGGCCAGAGAAGTCAGCTTCGATGGCAGATTTCTATGCTGGTACAGGAGAGGAATGTTTAATTAACATTTCAAAAGAACTGAACCTCTTAACATCTATGTGTTCCACCAGTAGACTCTCTTGGACCCTCTCATTTGTATGGTCTTGGAATGTTTTCTGTTTTCAACAAAAGAAATAACGCATGTCAAAATGAACTATACAATCTCAATTAACAGCAGTATCCATTAAAATCAGTCATTTTCTTTCATGACATTATGAAGTGATTATTTCGGGTGTTTTTTATTGGGGTAGCAAGATAAAAAGTTGTTTACATGATTTCAAATATCAGAATATTTGGAGTTAGTGTCAGCGTTTGCTCTTGTACATGATTTAAATTTTTCATCTTGAGTTATTTACCAGACATTTGAGTTCCTACCATGTGTTGGACCCTGTACTCTAAGTATGGTTAGAGATACCAGCAAAAGTTCTTTATAAGTGTGGGCTTTTTCTATGCCAAAACTTATGGGGACACTAAGAATTACTGAGAAAACACTTTCTGGGAATTATTGACCTTTAAATGTAAGATGATGGTAACGATGGATGCTGAACGTGTATACATACATATATGTGTGATTATATATGTATATATACATATATACGTGTGTGATTATATATGTATATATACATATATATACATATATATGTGTGTGATTATATATGTATATATACATATATATATAAAAAAATTGCAAAATAAAAAGTTGGCAACCAAAAAAAAAGAATTACTAAATAGAAATTGAATTTAAATTTAATGTGCTGTATACCTCCCTGTGCTTTCTTTTGACCAGTAATTATTTATGTTCCTTCACTAAGTTCACACTTAATTTAGAAAGCATGTTCTAAGGGAACTTGCTGTTCGGAGCTGTGGAAAAATCATTTTGTGAAGTGAATTAATTTGTCTTTTATATATTCAGGTTTTCATCTGTGATTTCTTAATAAAAAAACTTGGGAACATTTTAATTTTTATGAGCAAGTAATGTGTCTGTCATTCACTTTAATCCCCTTTCCCCAGTCTCTCTTTGTGTGCGTCTCTCTCTCTCTTAATTACACAGAACAGGAATTTGGTGTTCTTAACTGAATGTATAAATGATCCCAATTTTTGAGCTTTCATTTTTTTAACTTTAAAAGACTCACTTAAGACATTGTGACTTTGAAAAAAGATAGTACGATAATAAATTGATAAACAATATCAGTTTAAATTGAGCCATGGGTCCTTACAAATGTAATTAATATTTAACTTCCCTACAATTGAAATATAAGCACTAAATGTTTCAGTTAAACTGTCTTGTAACTGTTTAAATTTGGTTTTTGTTAGTATAGTGGTTGGTAGCTAAAGTGATTGTGAAAATAAACTTGTTAAGCATTTATAAACAGGAATAGCCATAATTTTTAGCATAAGCACGCAATGTAGTTTCTGATTTAAGAAGACTTATGTTAGCATTTATTATCAATGTAGAACAAAGCAAAAAATGTATAAAAATAGAAGTTGGAGAAAATACTTTGAAAGCTGAAAAGTAGTAATCAAAAAAGTTAATCCATAAAATATGCTGTGTAAACGTGCAGTTCTTACATAAGAGGCTGGTGTTGCATGTTTAGCAACTGTTTTCTAGGTAATTTATCATATATGTCAGAAATAGGTGTAACAGCCAGTTTCTAGTCTTAACAGTAGGCCAAATATGATCCAGAGGGAGGAAATAATTCTGTGTTATTTCAACCCCCCTAAACAGGACACCATACTTGCAGAACTTCTTCAAATACATAAAGAACACATTGTAGGATATCATGAACATGATTCTCTTTTGGACCACAAAGAAGAAGAAGAGTTGACTGAAGAAGAAAGAAAAGCAGCCTGGGCGGAGTATGAAGCAGAGAAGAAGGTAGTTTATTTGCAATGCTTTTTGGTTTGGTTTGGATGTTAGTCATTTGAAAGATGAGTGAGGAAGAAAAGGGTCACCTTTAGAACAGGTGAATCTTTCTGAACAGAGTCCAGCGATGTGAGAGTCTGTTTATAGCCTTTGGCAGTAGAGTAGGAAGAGAGGAGAGAAGAAAATATTCTCCACGTAAAGAGTAGCAACCCCACTTCTGCTTAGCACTTGCTGAATTGAGAGATTAGTGGAAAGGTATATATTTAGCATCACTTAACTCCCATCAACACCCTCACTGTAGTAACATACACACAGGAGCTTAGAGTTCGGAGGTAGGAGAGAGTAAGTGTTGTTTTAGCATGTGTGCCGTTAAATCTAAATTTTGACTGACTCTGTATCAGAATACAGAAATATTTCACCATTGGACATTAATGTCCATCTCCAACAGAAACTTCATTTAAAATAGTTCCATGTCTATTTCAGACACCAACTCACTTGAGCAAAACTGCCTGAGCATGGGAAACCTTATCCTAATACATGAATCCTTTTGAAACTCCTACCTCATTGTACCAAACTTCTTTAATGTTAATGTGATGTTAGGAGTCTCATCAGAATTATGAGTTGCCCCATTCTGTGGGAATTATCAAAAAAGAGTATACCTTTAGGGGTTAAAGCTTTCTGTGTAATAAGATCTTGGTTTCAGGTGAAAAGGGTGTTTGTTTGTGTGTGGAAGAGTGTTAATAATTTCCTAGATCTGAGAATATGGATTCTTTTCTAAACCAGTAGGTGATGTAGAATTTCAAGTTTTAAATCACAATGTGGAAAGTGCATAATTTTTTGTTTTTAGGGACTGACCATGCGTTTCAACATACCAACTGGGACCAATTTACCCCCTGTCACTTTCAACTCTCAGACTCCTTATATTCCTTTCAATTTGGGAGCCCTGTCAGCAATGAGTAATCAACAGCTGGAGGTAAGTTGTGAAGCACAAAAGTAGTTTAGCTTGAATTAAAGGCAATTGCAAGTGCCCTGTTGTTGAGGGCTCCCTATTGCAGGAATATCACATTCTCCAAAAGATTACCTATGAATAGACCAAGAAATTTTTCTTTTATTTGTTGACCTTTTTGAACCAGCACAGTGTAGTAAAATGTGATTTGTTCAGAGCACAAGGGAATCAGGCCTTCAATTAATGTAGTTTGAATTATTTTAGTTAAGAAACAGTAGGGCAGCTGATTGGGTAGGGAAATAGCACTTTGTCCAGTTATAAGATATTCTGAATAAACAGATTACTTGCTTAATGTTTGAAAGCAGAATAAATGCACACCTCGATTTATATTCTAATTCCATGTAGATGCAGCACTAAGTATATGTTAATACCCAGTATTATGAAATAATTGATTTCAAACTAGAATCAATTATGAAGTAAATGAGAAAGATTAGGTTTTATTGTTCCAATAATTTAATAACTTAATTGAATCTGTGGTCTCCTTTTAAAAATGTGCTTATGGAGTAATTGAAATTATTAAATTATTGATTCAATGAAACCCAAACTTTCATCTTCCTAACAAGACCTTCACGGATGAGTTTTACTCCACTTTATTGATGCTGAAGTTTGTGCTTCTTTTCAGTTACTTCTATAAAGTAGCAAGGGGAAGAACCCCTATATTTTAAAACTATACTGTCTTTTATATGCCCTACATAGCTTATTTCTTAAATTTCTTCTAGGACCTCATAAATCAAGGAAGAGAAAAAGTTGTAGAAGCAACAAACAGTGTGGCAGCAGTGAGGATTCAGCCTCTTGAAGATATAATTTCAGCTGTAGTAAGTTAATTGGCAATTGTCTTCACTCCCACTTGAAATTTTTGTTCTTCTCCCCACCATTTGTTTTCATTCTTTTTTTTTTTTTTATCCTCAGCCAAGGACATCTTTTTCATTGCCTTTTTTTTTTTAAGTGAGAGGGAAAGGGAAAGAAGGTGGGATAGAGAGAAATATCAGTGTGAGAGGGAAGTATCAGTTGGTTGCCTGCCATACACTCCCAGACCAGACCAGGGATTGAACCCACTACATTTTGGTTATAGAACGACGCTCCAACCAACTGAGCCACACCAGCCTGGGCTGTTTTAATTTTTTTTTTTTTTAGATTTTATATGTTTATTTTCAGAGAGGAGAAGGGAGGGAGAAAAAGAGGGAGAGAAACATCAATATGTAGCTGCCTCTCAAAGGCTCCATTCTAGGGTCCTGGCCCACAAACCAGGCATGTGCCCTGACTGGGGATTGAACTGGCAACCCTTTGGTTTGCAGGTCCATGCTCAATCTACCAAGCCACATCAGCCAAGGCTGTTTTTAATTTTTTAATGATTATTTGCTTCACTTTCTGGGGGCAGGGGGAAGCATAATTCTTATAACTTGATTTGTAATAGTAAAAAACTAGTAAACTATGTAATGGTGGCAGGCTATAATTCAACAGTTTCACCCAGATTGTTGGCACACAAGAGAATGGCTGAAATGTAAGAATTGGGAAATCAATCATAGATATGTATGGATTGTTTACATAAACATATTTTAATGACTAGTTGCACAAAGTACAGATAGTTTTATTCCAAAGGTAGCCAATCCTTGTCCACACAGTGGAAAATAGTACCCTGCTTTTACATCGTCATTTTCTTTTTTTTTAAGAATTTATTTATTTATTTTTAGAGAGGGAAGGGAGGGGGAGAGAGAGAGAGAGAAACATCAATGTGCGGTTGCTGGGAGACATGGCCTGCAACCTAGGCATGTGCCCTGACTGGGAATCGAACCTTCAATGCCTGGTTTACAGCCCACGCTCAATCCACTGAGCTACACCAGCAAGGGCACATCGTCATTTTCTTTTAAAAAGAATAAAGGGAAAGGGAAACATTTAAAAAATCTCAAATATCTTCAAGTAGTTTAATTCTTTTTCCTCAATTCTACTGCAGTAGGAGTAACTAGAAACTTTCTCTTTTAGTGGAAGGAAAACATGAATCTCTCAGAGGCCCAAGTTCAGGCATTAGCATTGAGTAGACAAGCCAGCCAGGAGCTTGATGTTAAACGAAGAGAAGCCATCTACAATGATGTATTGACAAAACAGCAGATGGTAAGGATTCTATCTCTCGGTTATGTTTACTTTTCTTGAATTTATAATAATGGGGTTGTATGATGTCTGTGTTGATAACCACCTCTCATATGGATGGATGGTCATTGGTTATTTTTCGAAGAAATTTTGTCCAAAAACCTAGTGATGACAAGAAAAGGCAATATCTTTTGTTACAAAGGAACGATATCTTTCCAAATGGGTTCTCTTGAAGTTTATATAGGCTGTCTCCCATAAAATTTTATGTTTTATACATACTGGACATCTAAAAAGGAATTTCTTTTTCAAGTTGTTTCCATTAGAATTTTAAAATTAAAATTGATAGCTAGACATATATGCATATGTATGTACTCATCTGACTTAAACAACTGCAGATAAAACATACATTCCTGAAAAGGAATTTCTGTGAAACACCTTCTTTTTAACCATTTTACCATTTTGAAACAATTCCTGAAAGTAAGTATACTTCTTGATGGATTCAGTTTGAGGGCGGAACTCTAGATGACATGACACAGGTGCCGACTACACAGCACCAGTAAAATGTGCTGTAGTCAAAGAAAGAAGGAAGGCTAGTATGTCCCGGGGTCCGCGATCACCTTTCCCAGCACTCATTTGCCGGCCATCCGCCTTGCACTGGGAAATTTCAACTCCTGACATCAGGGAATACATTTCTGTGGCATGAATTTTACCTAGAAAGTGCTATAGAATTGTGTGGTTTTAGATTATCATAGGAAATTTCAGGCATTCCAGGTAGGAGTTATTCCCACTTGTGAGTGCCTTTTCCCTGTGGTGTTTGTCACTAAAAATGTTTATTTGTCTGTCATAATGTGAAATATTCAAAAGAATGACAAAGAAAGGAGAGGTGACAGAAAGTGCTGTAACTAATACTTGAAACTAATCACAGTGCAGGATAGGTTACTATGGCAACTAACCTAAATGCTCCTTGCAATACAATAGTCAAGTCATTAGGAGAATTTAGCCCTAAATGGTGTTACTAACTGGTTTCTACAGTAATGGTCCTGTGAATGCCATCAAATTAGTAATGGTGACAACAATAATGTGTTTTCCTTTTGGTATGGTACCCCCCCTAACAAATTGATTTTAACTCAAAACTTGATACTTGCCTCTTTGAGACAGGTCATGCACTTGTAACAGCTCCCTTTTCTCTCTTTAGTTAATCAGCTGTGTTCAGCGAATACTTATGAACCGAAGGCTCCAGCAGCAGTACAATCAGCAGCAGCAGCAACAAATGACTTATCAGCAAGCAGCACTCAGTCACCTCATGATGCCAAAGCCTCCCAATTTAATCATGAATCCTTCTAACTACCAGCAGATTGATATGAGAGGAATGTATCAGTCGGTGGCTGGCGGTATGCAGCCACCGCCATTACAGCGAGCACCGCCCCCGATGAGAAGCAAAAATCCAGGACCTTCCCAAGGGAAATCAATGTGATTTTGCACTAAAAGCTTAAAGGATTGTTAAAATCATAGAAAGATCTTTTATTTTTTTAGGAATCAATGACTTAACAGAACTCAACTGTATAAATAGTTTGGTCCCCTTAAATGCCAACCTTCCATATTAGTTTTAAATTTTTTTAAATAGGGCATACCATTTCTTCCTGACATTTGTCAGTGATGTTGCCTAGAATCTTCTTACACACATTGAGTACAGAAGATATTTCAAATTGTTTTCAGTGAAAACAAGTTGTTCCATAATAGTAACAACTCCACAGATTTCCTCTCTAAATTTTTATGCCTGCTTTTAGCAACCATAAAATTGTCATAAAATTAACGAATTTAGGAAAGAATACAGATTTATATATTCATTCTTTACATCGAAAAACACAGCTGAGTTCTTAGAGTTGATTCCTCAAGTTATAAAATACTTTTGTACTTAGTCCATTTCTTGATTAAAGTGATTGAAATGGTTTTAATGTTCTTTTGACTGAAGTCTGAAACCGGGCTCCTGCTATGTCATGCCTGTGACTGAAAGCTCAAAACTAAGGGTTATCTCTGACACAGAATGGTGTGCAATATTCTTAAATACTACTGCTCTAAAACTTGGAGGGGTCTCGCAGTGATCTTGGCATTGTATAAACAGCCTTAAGTACAGCCTAAGAAGAGAATTCCTTTTTCTTCTTTAGTCTTTCTGCCATTTTTTATTTTCAGTTCTATGTGCTGAAGTAATCACTAGTAAAATTTCGGGGTTGTGGATTATCTTCCACACATGGTTTTCCTCTGTCCTGGCACTAATATAAAGCACATCTCTTTAACTGCTGGGTGCCAGTGCCAGTGCTAGTGCTGCATCCTATTGCTGGCAGTGGGATGTGGACTAACACAATCGAATTCTAGCATTTTAAGAGGTTAAGGACTGTGCTGTGGTTGTTAAGTTCACACCCTATTTTGTAAACAGCATCAAGATGGCAGAAACATTGCTGACTTTAAGTTCATATGACGAATGTGCTTTAACAATTCCCAGGATTATCAGTATTGTGAGATAATTCCTTTTAAAGATAAGAATCACTGGCTTTGATGCTCCTTCTTTTGTCTCATCTTGTTCTTTCCCCCCAACTCCACTATGTTTTCTTAAAGACACTGTCCTTGAGACTATTATGTCTCAAAGTTTGATATTTTTTAAAGTAGGTCTGTGAGGCAATTTTCTGATCCAAATGACCTCATCTAATACCCTTTGAAGAAGTTTTACTAGAAAATCCTTATGTTGTTTTTTTTTTCTTAATCCAGACCTGTAAAAATCACCTATAAAGTTTATTCATGTACGGTTGGGTTGCTTGAGTTTCCTAAAGGAAAACATTGTCAGACTATGGGAGTCAACTCAACACGGCAAAAACATTTCTGAGATGATGATGTAACAGGTAGTGACAACAGCTAAGGAATTCCAGAAAAAAGAAAGCTGGGTGGAGGATCAATTTGCTCCAGATATCCCTGGATTAGAGTAAGTTTAACAGCCAAAACTGTTTTGAGGTGTTTGATTAAGAGATTTCCATTTTTCACTTGAAAGAACTAGTGGTGAAACATCTAAGAGCACTGAGTTGGGGATAACCAAATTCACGAGCTTTGGTGGATTCACCCCCCACTTCCACACACTGAGTTACCACTAACAAATTCCGTATATTTGGATATTATGCCAGCCATATAATCTCTTTAATTGGTGGGGATGGGGGAGATGTGTGCTTAGGAGAAATGAAAAAGACGAGATTTATGTGATAAATATTTGAAGACAGTACACTCTGGCCAACTGTTATCAGTTGGTATTTCTACAAGTCCAGAATACTTTAAACCTGATTTATTAGACCTGGGAACTTTTGACAGGGTCTAATTACTTGCTCAAAGACATAGAAATGAAAATTTTAGCAACCTTCTAAACTATTTTACCATAGATGAAACTATGACTTAAAGAATAATACATAGAAGGATTATTTGGAAATAAGAGTTTGGAATAAAACTTGGACCACTTTGCATACACTCTTCTCACTTGACATTTTAGCTACGTAATATGTACTTTGAGTATAACATCAAGCTTTAACAAATATTTAAAGACAAAAGTCACGTCAATAAGATACTAAAAGGCTCATTTTTATATTTGTTTTAGATGTTTTAAATAGTTGCAATGGCTTAAAAAATGACGATTTAATATGTTGCTTGTAATACAGTTTTGCCTGCTAAATTCTCCACATTTTGTAACCTGTTTTATTTCTTTGGGTGTAAAGCGTTTTTGCTTAGTATTGTGATACTGTATATGTTCTGTCTCGGTTGTATAGTAATGTTTCAGTCCGTCATCCAGCTTTGGCTGCTGAAATCATACAGCTGTGAAGACTTGCCTTGATTTCTGTTAGACTGCTTTTCAGTTCTGTATTGAGTATCTTAAGTACTGTAGAAAAGATGTCACTTCTTCCTTTAAGGCTGTTTTGTAATATATATAAGGACTGGAATTGTGTTTTTAAAGAAAAGCATTCAAGTATGACAATAATACTATCTGTGTTTTCACCATTCAAAGTGCTGTTTAGTAGTTGAAACTTAAACTATTTAATGTCATTTAATAAAGTGACCAAAATGTGTTGTGCTCTTTATTGCATTTTCACAGCTTTGAAAATCTGTGCATATATTGTTTCATAGAAAATGTATAGCTTTTGATGCCCTATTTAATGGTGGTTCTTTTGCACATTTAGTTATTTAATGTTGGGAGGTGAAGAAGTTTGTTTTTTTTTAATTTGTTATATACTAAATTCTGTAAAAGGAGATCTTTAACCTCAAAAATAATTTACATACCAGGAAACTTATGTGTGTTTGTGTTAGTTTTGGTTGTCTTTGTGTAATCCAGCACCACCCTCTGCTTCCCAAGAGCCACAGCACTCCTGTTGCAGTTGAGCCCGGCCACCGATCCACGCTGGATACAAAAGCCACTTCCCATCCCGAAGCTGGAGGAGGTTGATGGGAAACCTTATTGCCTTGGCCTCCCCGAGAAGCTGACTGTTTTGTAGTTGTCCCTTAGCTATGTCTGTTCTCCCTCTAGCATCACAAAATCGGGTACATATTCTGGGCCCCAAACAAAACTTTAAAAACAATTGTCTCAGTTAACCATTCTTTCTTTTGAGGGTGGCATGCTAGGAGGCTTTTAGATACTTACTCTAACCGTAAAATAGGTAATCCTTTTACTTCCTTATTTCACTAAAATTTCCGTTCAGATTATTATCTGCTTTATTTGACCAGAATGATCCTCAAGTGACTTTTGCCTATGTCCAAATCAGATCTGCCCTTAGAAACTGAAAATTCTTCCACCGTTGACTTTCCCCCCAAAAAATCTCTGTATTCTGTGCCAATCCCGAAGGAGTGACCAAGTTTCAGAAATACTTTTTGTCTGTGCAACATTTTATATATGCTGTTATACTGAGGTGAATAAAATTTAAAAATCCAAAATACATACTGTTCGTAAGCTCGGTATCTGCCAGGTGACCAGACTCTGCCTGCATCACTCATGTTGGACTAAACACAATGGCCCCTCCGGCCTCCATGTAAGAGTTTTACTCCCTGGAGTGTAGACTGCCACAGAAATACTGTCCGATGTGACAGTGCCACCCTCGTTTTGCAATAACCTTCCTGACACCATTGATGCCTATTTAGCTAACAGGGAATCACCCTTCCTCCTCCCTAGGGATCTTTCTGATAGTGACCACTGCACACCTTTACACAGGAAGACAGTATAGGAATTGAGTCTGTTAGTGTTAATGGAATGAAAACGAGACAAATCCTAAACTACTGCAGACCCTCTTTAATACTTTGAACTAGCACATAACTCCCGGCAGTCCCTAGTCAACAGCACTATTCCACACTGCTCTGGACTGTTCTGTCCTGGTTTTTCCCTGAGAAACGTAAGGAAGGGGAAGCTTGGCTCCATTTTCCTTTAGCTAATCATATCCAATGACTAGCAAGAGTCTTCTACTTATGAAAAACACCCCCCTGCCCCACCCGCCCTGTATAATCTACATCAAATACGAGTTGATTTTCAAGAAAAGAGAGATGACTTACCAGATGCAAGAATGGGGTTTGTTTCACATGTATGAGGAGAAAGTGTATTGAAAGAAAAGGAACACAGAGAAGGATCAGGAATGAAACAAGACGAGTGGATTGATGGAGGGCCTTGAAATCATGAATGAGTAATTCAATAGGGAGGATAACGAGGGCTTGTGAGGTGAGGTGGCTGATGTGTTCAAAGTAGCTGGTAAAGGCAGTGATTTGGGCAGGGGTAATTTGAATGGTTCAGAATGCAGGGTGAAGAAAGATCAGAGACAGGAAGATAGATAACGAGTCCAGGCATTCAATGATGGAACAACAGATCATTTTAAGGACAAAAAGGCCAAAACCATTAGAGGTTGTATAGGATTCTTAAATTGTAAGAAAAACCTGTAATTTCCTTTTCCCCTTCCCCCAAGGAGCACACTTTGTCCAGTATTTTTTTATTTTACAAGAAAAATTTCACCTCTTGATTACTCTCTCAAACCTAATGATAAATCCATCAGTGGCATTCCTGTTCTTTCTCAATTTTTCATTACTGCTAATTATACTCACGCATTTGCACAAAGTGAGTTTGGTCCTTTTAACTAAGCTGAGTGTAATTCTATTTCTTTCCTCAAGGTAGTTCTTCAAAGGGCCAAATCCATTCCTGTTCCTTCCCCTCGAGACCCATCTATTCCAAGTGCTAGTATCTCTGTTTGGTAATGTTATATTTATAAGCTTCCCTTGGTATTTTCAAAGTGCTTTGCGGTTCTGTATTAATCTGTATACAACATCTATGAGGAAGATGGGTGAATAATTACATTCTCCTCGTGACAGTTAAGCTAAAAGATCACAATCGAATCCATTGCGTTTAGGAGGCGCAAGACATTCTAGTTACTTGAACTATCTAGGTCTTTCATGTCTCATTTGGAAAATGGGACTGTAATAATGCCTTAATTTCTTGAAGGCAAGACATTGAACCAGGTGATTTCCTGAGGTCCCTTTCAGCTCCAAGCCTTAGGCTTAACTGTGAGCCAAGCACAGTTGGAAGCCAGAAGGTATTGTGTTTGTCTAGTGTTACACGGTAAGTTTGTGAACAGAATTAGGAATCCTTTCCCTTTGGCTAACCCTCTCCCTCCTCAAAGCTATACCTTTCTTTTCCTGTGTTCAGAAAATGAGAGGTCTGACAGGCATTTTAATGACAATGCAGATAAGTCAACTTGTAATTGGCTCTAATTACCACTTCCACAAACTAACCTCCTTTATCTTTCCCCAGAGGCGCTCCCAGAGCTGGTTCTTTACTGCCTCTGGAGCTCTGCAGAAAGTTAAAAACATATTTAAGGATCTGACTCATATCTTGGTTGCCTGAGTGGGTTATATACATGACAAAAACATCAAGGTAAATATAAACCACCTTTTGTAAAGTCAACTTCTAAGTGTATGATTAACTTCCCATTCCATTGTTGAGGCCACTATTTAAATTGTCTGGTCTGGATGAAGTTTACAGTGAGTAGGAGCTAACATTTGTTTATATTGACTCATGTAACAACATATGGCGTATTTTTTTGGAACTGCAGGTTTTATAAAGAGTAAAATCTTGTGACAAAAACTATGAAAACTAATAGAGGAAAAGATCGAAATACTAAATTTTTTGTCTGTAGCTGCTTGTCCCCACATGCCAGTAGCAAAGCAGGTAGGAGCCTGTGTCTAGCCTGCTGAATACATTTCAGTGAAAACAAAGCCAAACTTAGGAGAAAGGAATCGTGGTTAATATAATCATCTGAGGTCTTGTTAGTTCATTCCCAGCTCTTGGTAGGTTTTCAACAATATAGCGTGGAGGTTGGGCTTCACAGGTATTAATGATGCAGGCTCGTGTGGACCCTAGCCTTAGCAAAGTAAATATTTTATTCTTTTAGCAAGTTTGCCTGCCCCTCTTCCCGTATCTCACATACTCCACCGGATGTGCTATGCTCAAATGAAATGCCTGCCTGCAACTTTTATTTTTTTACCTTTACTATCCAAACTATCCCCTGGTTTTATATTCTAATAGCTCAGTGCGGGGTGGGGTAAGGGTGGGAGCGGGCAGATCACAGAATATTAGAGATGCAAGAGGTCTTAGAGACGCTGTAGCTGAGCCCTCTTTACAATCAAGGAAAAAAAAAAAACCCGGAGACGCTCAAGAGCACCCATGTCTTCTAGTTACTCATTCCACTCCATTAAGATTCCTCCTATTACTCTTAATTCCAATTCATTATTTCAATCCGCCAGACCACATTAAGCAAATTTGCAGAATTGGAACTGAACTAAGCTTTAAAATGAAAACTGTCCGTGGGAATTAGAGGAGCATGTGAAATAAAATGAAGGGGGAGGACATTTCTGTGGGACAACTGTAAAATGGGAAGACCTCGGACATTCCACAAGACTTTAATTTGCCATCCAGGGAATTAGCTTCAGGATTTTGTTTCAGACGGGTATTTAGTTTGTTTAGAAGGTTCTTCTTGCACCACACACAGCCCAGTTTAGACCAACAATATCTAGAAGCAATGTTTCCACCTTCCGGATGTCACTGTCCTTCAATGCCAAGATTAGAGTCATTCAGCTTTCCTTGGAGAAGGTAGACTGCTGTAGCCAGTACTTCAAAATCCTCTATTTCCAATGAGAAATGCTCCATTCACAAGGAAACCAAGTTGTGTTAGTGTAGTGACCTCCGTCAGGATAGGGGCGAGTATTCTTGAGTTACAGAGGTGTGCCACAAGGCCATGAATAGTCAATATGTTTCCAAAGAACTAGAAAACAGAAAAATGATTTTAATTTGCTAGAATTTTTGGGCCTGATCCTATGTATCTAATCTCAGACAAATTACTTCACCTCTCTGAATCTTCTCTCATGCCATAATGTTTATTGAACACCTGTTATGTGTCAGTACGAATAGTCACTTTTGTTAGCTCCTGTTTTATAGATGAGGAAATAGGTTTAAAATCATTCCATTATTTGCCCAGTGTCACATGATTCATCGAAAGAGGCAGGATTCAAGTGTGTATCTGATTCTATGTTTTGCTACACCCTCACCATTGTGCCTGGAACCATGACTTAATCTAAGCCCTTTGCAACTCATTTAGAGTATCTTGGTATTTTGTTTTTTTGCTTATCAGCTCTCACCTGTCTGCTTTTACTTTAAAGCAAGGCCTGAAAGAAACAGAATCCTCCTCTTCGGTGTCTTCAAGGCACTTTCTTCTGGCTGAGAGGACTTGGTTGGCTATCTCCTTCCATTTCCTTGTGTGATCCAAATGGAAGTGTTTGAAAAGTCCAGTGTGAATACTTTCAAGTATGTATTAAGATGTCAAATCCCACTCATCTTTAAGATATTTTTAAAATTTATTTATTTTTAGACAGAGGGGAAGGGAGGGAGAAAGAGAGGGAGAGAAACATCAATGCGTGGTTGCCTTCCACATGCCCCCTACAGGGAACCTGGCCCGCAACCCAGGCACGTGTCCTGACCGGGAATTGAACCTACAACCCTTTGGTTTGCAGGCTGGTGCTCAATCTACTGAGCCACACCAGCCAGGGCAGAACTCACTCATTTTTTAATGTAGTGGTTTCCTCACTAGTTCAACTAGGCACCAATTGAGAATCCTAAAGGAAAAAGAAGTGTTCTGAAGTAAGTTTATTTTTCATTTTTCCACCTGATAAAGTCTATGTATCATGTAGGCGATGCCTAAAACAG
The DNA here is from genome assembly GCA_004024845.1 of Tonatia bakeri. Taxonomy (NCBI): domain Eukaryota; kingdom Metazoa; phylum Chordata; class Mammalia; order Chiroptera; family Phyllostomidae; genus Tonatia; species Tonatia bakeri. Next base: position 41,097 of record PVIA01011127.1, read on the forward strand.
CTAGAATGTGGCCATGTAGACACTAAGGAAGAGGGCATGTCAGAGGAAACTGCAAGCACAACACGGAGGCAGCAAAGAACAGAACTCAGAACTCAGAACTTATCCAAGAAATGCCATGCTTCTGCACCTGTGCATGGAAGGTCACAGCCCTATTTAAGCCAATAGCATCTGCAATGCATACTTTGTAATTGTGGTAGGCAGAACAATGGTCCCCAACATCATAACCTCTGGTACCAGTGAATATGTTCAGTTTCAGGGCAGTGAAGAATTAAGGCTGCAGGGATGAAAGGAGTTAAGGTGGCTGGATGGATTGTCTGGAGATGGGGAGAGGCACCTGCCTTACAGGGCGGGCCGGCACAATCTCAGGATGCTTAAACGTGGCAGAGGGAAGCCGAGGGGGAGGCACAGGCAGACGTGAATGGGAATGAAAGGCTCAGAGAGATGCCACGCTGCGAAGTTTGGAGGTGGAGGCAGAGGGTCCTGAGGCAGGGAATGTAGGTGGCCTGTGGAAGGTGAAAAGGGTGAGGAGAAGAATTGTCCCCTGGAGCCTCCAAACAGGAACACAGCTCTGCCGACACCTTGATTTTAGCCCCACCAGACCCATGTTGGACTATTGTCCTACACATAGAATGGTAAGATAATAAATGAGTGTTGTTGTAAGCCACTTAATTAGTGGTAATTTGTTCAAACAGTAGTAGAAAACTAATACAAATGGCTGTGTGATTACTTGATTAATGTCTTGCTCCTCTGCTAGATATGTGAGCTCCTGAGGGGCAGGAACCCTGTCTGGTCTGCTCACTTTAGTATCCTCAGCATGTGACAGAAAAAGTGTAACACACGTTTGGTGAACTTCTGTGTAAATGTCTTGGCAGTCATGTTACCAGAGAACATGAAGGTGACGTCAGTACCATCAACATCTGTTCCCTGAATGTATACGGATGCCTTTTTCCCTTTTTCTTTGGATCTCTGTCTTCCTCCCTCCCCTTCTTTACTCTGTCTTTTCTCTTCCTGATTTCTGTACCTATGTTGTTTCTTAAATTAAATTTATTGGGGTGACTGGTTAATAAGGTTATATAGGTTTCAAGCGTATAATTCTATAATACATCATCTGTATACTGCATCGTGTGTCCACCACCCAGAGTCAAATCTCCTTCTGCATCACCTTATATTTGACCCCTTTATCCTTTACTATCCCCGCACCCTTTCTCCTCTGGCAACCACCCTACTGTTGTCTGTGTCTATGAGTTTTTGTTTGTCTTGTTTGTTCATTTGTTGCTTTCAGTTTTAGATTCCACATATAAATGAAATCTTATGTAGACAGCATGTTTTTTAGGTCTCAAAGTCTCTCCTACCCTAAAAGCAAATGCAAACTGTCCATTCTCTGCCTTGTCCTCAAGCCATGGTCCTATCTTCCCCTTGTTCTTTTCTGCTAAACCTCAAAATTATGGTCTATACTTTCTGTCCAGTTTCCTTCACCTGGCTCTTCACCCCTTAGGCCCAGCAATATGCCTTCTGCTCCTACTTCTCCACAGAAGATACTTTCTTTTTAAAGATTTTATTTATTTATTTTTAGACAGAGGGGAAGGGAGGGAGAAAAAGAGAGAAAAACATCAACATGTGGTTGCCTCTGATATGCGCCCCACTGGGGACCTGGCCCGCAACCCAGGCATGTGCCCTGATTGGGAATCGAACCTGCGACCCTTTGGTTCGCAGCCCGTGCTCAATCCACTGAGCTACACCAGCCAGGGCAGAAGATACTTTTTGACAGGAACCCATGATATCCTAATCATGAAAATGTTTTTTCTGAAAGAAAATCTCACAACTCTGTGAACTGGAGCCACAGCCAAGTCATGTTCTCTAAAGCTGGCTGCCTTGAAACCCTTCCCAGGGTCCCTCGTCAGCTGCCTACTACCCTCCTCTCTATGTCCAGGAGACGGCCCTGTCTCCTAATTCACGGAGAAGGATGAGAGCCTCATCCAGTCAGAACCTCTCTACCTGCTTTTCACCCAGTCCCCTGCCCAAACTTACCTTTTTTCCCCCTTCTCTCGTGTTTCAGGGTCAGCCTTTCCCTCCTGGCAATAGGTGAATTCCCCCACCCGTGCTATGGAGCCAAAGTCCTCTTTCCTTAAATATCCATCATCCCCTGACTGGGAATCAACCCATCGACCTTTTTGGTTTATGGGACAACATTCCAAACAATTGAGCCACACCAGCCAGGGCAGAGCTAATTTTGATTCTGCCGCTAATTAGATATGTACCCTTAAATAAATTACCCGCTTTGGATGTCAGTCTCCCCATTTTTCAAATAAGTAAGTGGAAGCAAAGCAAATGGCTTTTAAACAAATGGAAAGATGGTTAATCTCAGTCATAAAATGAAAATGAAGCTAACATAAATACATTTTTATCTATCATTAGCAAAGACAAAAAGCATTTTTTTATTTTGTTGGCAGAGAACAAATGGTATGGAAGAACAAGCAGCCTCATAAATTATTGGCAGTACAATAAATTGGCATAACTTCAATGAAGCAAAACTTGACACTGTCTATCAAAATTTAAAATGCTCATTCCATTTGTCCCAGAACACTTCACTTCTAGGAATTCATCCTGCAGATATACTCACATGTATCCACAAAACTATATGTACGAGGATATTTACATGAATGTTGGTTGTAGTAGCAGAAGACTAGAAACAACCTAAATGCCCATTGACAGGGGATTGATTAAATATTATAATGGTGTAAATGCAGTCAACTATATGGATAATTATACATGTTCACTGTACAAAAGGTAGAAAAATACAGAAAAACATAGCAATTAAAGATAAAAACCTACTGCTCAGAAAAAAGCACTCAACATTTTGGGTCAATTACCTCTTGTTTTTTTTCTATTCATACATATGGTATATTTACATATTTGAGATCATAATGTAATACAATTCTATATTCAGCTTTTCCTTTTAAATTATTCTGTGAGACTGTCTCTATGCCATTTAAAATACTGAACAACATCATTTTAAATGTCTGCATAATAATTGATCATAGTGATTCTTCTACTGTTGAACAGCCCTTTCTTCTTTTCTTCCTTCTTTCCTTCCTTCCTTCCTTCCTTCCTTCCTTCCTTCCTTCCTTCCTTCCATTTTATATATAATGTTGCATCTTTGTTTACAAGTTTTTGCATTATTAGAAGTGGATTTACTGGGTCAAAAAGTACAGACATTTTTATTCTATTTTTTAAAAGATTTTATTTACTTATTTTAGACAGAGGGGAAAGGAGGGAGAAAGATACAAACATCAATGTGTGGTTGCCTCTCACGTGCTTCCTACTGGGGACCTGTCCCACAACCCAGGCATGTGCCCTGACTGGGAATCAAACCCACGATGCTTTGATTTGCACGTCAGTGCTCAATGCACTGAGCCACACCAGCCAAGGCAGTGCAAACATTTTTAATTAGTTAATTTATATTATCAAGTTACATCATCAGTATTCTCCCAATAGCAGTATGATTCAGCCTAGTTCTCTGCACCATCATTGGTCTTGAGTATTATTACATTTTTTTAACTTTGTTAATTTAATAAGAAAAATAGATTTCATTGTTTTGCATTTCATTAATTACTTTTGAGGTTGAAGTGGGTTGCTCATGTTTTTTTATCTTTTGTATCTTTTATGAATTGAATTGCTTATGTTCTTTGCCCATATTCTATTGGAGGCTTGGTGGTGTTATATATTTGTGCGGGTCCTATATTCAGTATATTAAGGATAACACTTTAAATTTTGTAGCAAATGTTTCCCCAAGTTTTTTACCTCTCTCTCCCTCTCTCTCTCTCTCTCTCTCTCTCTATTAAATAAATATAAATATATATATTTAATCCTCACCTGAGAATGTTTATTGATTTGAGAGAGAGAAAAAAATTGATATCAATGTGAGAGAGAAACATTGATTGGTTGCCTCCAGGACATGCCCCAATCAAGGATTAAACCTGCGACCTAGGTATGTGCCCTGACTGGAAACCAAACCCACGACAATTTCGTGTACTGAATGATGCTCTAACCAGTTGAGCAACATGGCCAAGGCTAATTTTTTTTTATTTAAGAGTTTACAAAATTCTTGATATTTTTCTTAATGGCTTCATCTTTCACTTGTATGTTTAGGAAGTTCTTCAAGAATGAGAGAAATTTGAACATGTTGAAAGGATAAGGCTGTGTAGAAGTCTTTTGGATCAACTGTTCAAAGAAAGGACATAGCTTTCAGAGAGGGAGGAACACTCTCGGAAAGAGGAAGAAAGAAAAATGAACAGGCTTTAAGCCTGCTTGAAAGTAATTAAAGGAGATCTAAATAAATGGAAAGATGTCCCATGTTCAGGGACTGGAAGGCTTAATATTGTTAAGATGGCAAATGCTCCACAAATTGATCTACAGATTCAATACAATCTCCATCAAAACCCAAGACTGATTGTATAAATTGACAAACTAGTCCTAACATTCATATGGAATTTCAAGGAACCCAGAATAGCTAAAATGGTCTTGAAAAAGAAGAACAAAGTTGGAAGATTCTCACATCCTAATTTCCAAACTTACTACAAATCAGTCTACAGTAATCATGACTGTGTGGTAGTAGCATAAGGATAGACATATAGACCAGTACATAGAATTGAGAATGCAGAAGTAAACTCATATAGCAGTCATCAATTAATTACCAACAAGAATGCCAAGACTATTTGGCGGGGAAAGAATAGTTTTCCACAAATGGTGCCAAGATATTTGGGCATACACATACAAAAAAATGAAGTTGAATCTCTAGCTCATGCTATGTTCTTGTATCCATAACAAAGAAATCTTTTAACTCAATAATAAAAAGACATATAACCCAATCTGAAAATGAACAAAGAGCCCTGGCTGGTGTAGCTCAGTGGATTGAGCACTAGCTTGCCAACCAAAGGGTCGCCAGTTCAATTCCCAGTCAGGGCACATGCCTGGGTTGCAGACCAGGTCCCCAATGGGGGACCTGTGAGAGGCAACCACATGTTGATATTTGTCTCTTTCTCCTTCCCTTCCCCTCTGCCTAAAAATAAAATAATTTTTTTAACAGTTACAGGTTTTATTTTGACTTCTATGATACCTCAGAAATGTTTTCAAGGGCAGAACAATCAGTTGTAAGGCATAACCAAACTCTCATGTTTAAGAACTCTGACATTTGCCCCAAAGAGAAATGTCCTTTGTTAATAAATACAATACCTGAGGTTAAAAGGTACACTATCAAAACTGCTTACACACATATACCCAGAGTCCTCTAATACTGGGGTCCTCTTTGGCTATTGAAGTTGAATGTTTAAGCCAGTTCTCTATGTATTCAGCAAGAGCCATTAGATGAAAAAAAAAAAGACTCCCTCAGAGATGGTTGTCAAACAAAACGTGACAGTTCATAAGCACCAAAGTACATCCTGTGATCAAATTCTTTTTTTTTACTTAATTATTTTTTCCTCTTTTTTTATTGATTATGCGATTACAGTTGTCCCATTTCCCCCCTTCACTCCCCTCCACCCTGTACACCCTCTCCCACCCATTCCCCCCCTTTAGTTCATGTCCATGTGTCATAAGTTCTTTAGCTTCTACATTTCCCATACTATTCTTGCCCTCTTCCTGTCTATGTTCTACCTACCATCTATGCTACTTATTCTCTGTACCTTTACCCCCTCTCTCCTCCTCCCACTCCCCTGTTGCTAACCCTCCCTGTGATCTCCATTTCTGTGGTTCTGTTCCTGTTCTAGTTGTTTGCTTAGTTTGTTTAGGTTTTGTTTTAGGTGTGGTTGTTCATAATTGTGAGTTTGCTGTCACTTTACTATACATGATTTTTTTATCTTCTTTTCTTAGATTAGTC
>PVIA01011128.1:0-46794 GCA_004024845.1 Tonatia bakeri
ACATGGGCACTGGTTCGATTCCTGGTTAGGGCACATTACCTGGGTTGCAGATTCTGTCCCTGGCTGAGGTGTGTGCAAGAAGCAATGGATCGATGTTTCTCTCTCACATCAATGTTTTTCTCCCTCCCTTTCTCCCTCCATTCCCCTCTCTCTAAAAAATAAATTAAAGAAGTAAATAAATAAATAAATGGCAAGCAGGGAGGGAGGCAAGGAGAGAGAAAAGGGGAGGAATCCATATAAATAAATATTTATTTGTCTGAACATTGTTTTAAAATGTGAGGAAGGATGTACACATACATACCAAACCCTTAACATTGGTTACCTAAGAGTATGTGCAGGGGGACACCCTAAAAGATTGACTTCTATTTAAGATTGTGAACAAAAAGGGCGTTCTATGGAAAGTAACCTCGTAGAATTATATGATCATAAATTCCTAAGTGGGCAGGTCATGGTGAGTAGTCACACTTCTTTAGTAAAAAGCTTATCTGCCTTAAGCAAGCCCTGTCCATTCTTTCTGTGCATCTATGTTACACACCTTTGAAATGCCTCTTTCCAGACCCCTCCTTCTAAAATGTGACCACCCTCAAGAGAATAATCCTAATGATCCTGTAATCTGATCTCTGCCATACTTTCCCCCACCTTCACATAATCTTTCTGTTTGGTTTTTAATCTCAAATGCACAAAAGAAACTGGAAACGGTTATCCTCTGGAGTATTTGAGATCTTCCTCTTTGGCATATGTCCTCAGTTTGGTTCAAATAAACTCTTATATACAGGTTTGGACATTTCTTACATGGACATTTATTTAAGGTAGTATGGCAAAATTCCAAGGAGCTCACCCAGGACCATCTCTTGGACCTAGGCCCAGTGCTAGGTACCAGCAGGGGCCCACTGTGCTCCATCCGTTCCCCACTTCACATCAGGTGAACCTAAGTGAGTTTTTTCTTGGAATCCTGATCTTACCTGTTTAGGTCACAGTTTCTGACTTTGAGCAGTTCCTATGTGAATGTTTTTAATTTCAGCTTTTTAAAATTGGCTCAAAAGAAAAATTAAAATTAAGATGGGAAATGATGCCGCTGAGGCCAACAAACTCCACAACAGTCAGCCTGTCTTTATTACTCTGGCATGTTTTATGTATAATACCTACAGAGCCTCAACTTGTGTTTACAGAAATGGGGAGGTTTAACTAAAACTGATACCAGCTGATGATGGCCAAAATAGGGCTCTTTTGAGACCTCAAAATTAATTTTTCTGTTGTGCTCAGTTGGAAAAAGCAGGCTCTAAAATTGAATGGAATAAATGGGATGCTTCCCTTGACTGGAAACTAGAAGCCTCTCAAAAGAGCATAGATAAACTTTCTTCTTTTCAGGAAGTTAATAAGAAAATTTTAATGACTGTCTTTGAACTCTCAAATAAAATCTCTTCTCTTCAGGAAGCAGGAAACTTTTAGAAACTGTCTTGTAAACAAAATAAGGCTACCGAAACTGCTCAAGGCCAATACCCCATGTCCCCGCTTCTCCAACTGCCCACTACTTTCCGAGCTCCCTTTTCTGAACTCGCCCTCCTTTCTCTCCCCCTCTTCTCTCATCTCCACCATCACCCTCTACTGACTTAAGGGAAACTAAGAACAGAAAGCCAGACCAGGAAAGGCTAGAAATTCTGGCAGCTGTGTTTTTAGAAAAACCAGTCCCAGGACAAGGGGAATCAGCAATAATTTACTCCCCTTGGACTAAAGCAGAATTAAGGAATCGAACTAAAAATGTTCCTGATTTTCTCCTAGACCTTGTTGGATTGGCAAAAGAATTTTATTTGTTAGAATATATGATCCTGGCTATTCTGACCTGTTCCAACTAATACACCTATTCGTTTCTGAGAGCAAAGAAGCAGAATGCTTCTAGGTAAGGTACGCTAGAAAACTCCTTTAGAGGATATTTTTTAACAAAGAGAAACAAACCTAGAAAAATGAAAGGAATTAGCCCACCAGCTTCACCAAGCCATTCCTGATATTTTCCCCTGGAAAATAGATTGGACAAAAGCCCAGCAATGAAGACAAAAACCTGACAGAACTATACTTGTTTTCTTTGATCCTTTTGAAAAATCTTTCAAACAATATTCAGGATTTTCTCTAGACACTTTTAAGAATCATTAAAATGATTATAATGCTCCATTTGGCATTTCTGGAAGGAGTAGATGAGGAGTAATTCTGATTAAATAACATGAAATAAACTGGGCAGAGTCATAAACTAGTGACTCTAGTCAATCAACTATTTAAATCTATTCAAAAGGAAGAAGTGGATAAAGCTACTTGAAGCATTTATCTCAGTCTTTTGAGATCTTGCTTCCAGGTAGTATCCTCTGTTTGGCTCAAATAAAGTCTTACAAAATTTTTCTACAGGTTTGGACGTTTCTTACATCAACACCCCAATCGTTGAGAGCAGAGCAAGTCCTTTAGATCTAAACCCTGCAATACCTTTTAGAAAAGGTTCCTTTATCGTGTGTGTCATTAAATAGAGGACATAACCATAGAAACCTATAAGACAATTGAGATGTCTTATACTAACAGACTGCTGACTGCCCCTGTCCTTTTTATTCTTATTTTAGATAGGTTCTGGTCTCTCTGCCCTGGTCTATATCATAAAAACAACAGTTTAGAGCATCTACCACTACCTCTCACACCACCAAGGATCAATACCACCCCCATATTCACATATGTGACTAAAAAACTTGGCATTGGGATATGTGATATATAAGGAAGACACTGTGCAAATGACCAATTCTAATTTCCATTTGATGTCATACTCTTGGTGATGCTAAATTTACACAAGTGTACCATCTTCTACCAAGCCAACATCACAAGATCCCAATTCACGTAAAACACATTTGTAATCCCATTTATTTGCTATGTACTCCTATGAGACATGACCGAAGTTTTAATTGATAAACACTTTTTTAGAAATATATTCATACTGTTACCAAATCACCAATGAACCAACATTAAATTCTGTATTTATTTTTTCTCAAAAGGATAAAAACATAAAGAGACAGAGAAATTCAGAATTTTGTTTTAGATTTTATTTATTTATGTTTAGAAAGAGTAGAAGGGAGGGAGAAAGAGAGGGAGAGAAACATCGATGCAAGAGAGGAACACCAATCAGTTGCCTCTTGCACACACCCCAACCACAGGACCAAACCTGCAACCCAGGCATGTGTCCCGACTGGGAATCAAACCAGAGACACTTCACCTTGTAGGATAACGCCCAACCAACTGAGTCACACAGGTCAGGCCAGAAATTCTTTTTTTTTTTAATTTATCAAAATCTTTCTTGGATTCTTGCCAACTGACTCTTAGCCCCTCTTTCCCACTACTGTCCTTTTAGCTAAGAGATCCATTAAAAATGTTCTTACCTGAGTTACACTCTACAATCAGGTGGATGTGTAGTGTAGCTGACAGTGGGTGTTGGCATAAAACTGACCTAAATTTTCCTCCTGACTGTGTGGTAGTACTAGCTGTGTGACCTGGAGCAAGTGAATCTCTCTGTCTTAGTTTCCTCTGTAAAATACTATTTAATCATACTTAACATATATATGGTGCTTACCTGTATCAGTCATTATACATTTAATCTTTGTAACACCCCCTAGAAGAAGAAACTATAGATGAAGCAGCTGAGGCACTGGGAGGTTGAGTGACTTCCCCAAGGGCACACTGCTGATGAACTGCAGAGCCAAGATTGTAATACAGGTCCCAGAGTCCAGGCTCTAACCACCACATCTACAGCCTCTCCAAGTGAGGGTATACCTACTAAAGGCTGTTATGAGGGCTAAATGAGATGATGTGTATAAGGCCCAATACCTGTACTTGACAAGTGTCTGATAGGTAGCAGCTGTGTGTGTTACAGATTTCCCCTTTTACACTGAGAAATCTGCAAGGTTTTGTCTTGGGGTAGAAAAGAAAAGAAGTTGGATGAAAGAGAATAGAAGCCAGGGGAGAAAGGGGTGAGGCGGAATATGGAAGGGAAACAGTGGGGTTGTGGGGGAGAAAGAAACTTTCCACTATCTTTTAAGGTTGTTTTGGCTAGTCTAATAGTCAAATCGACATAGACCAATTAACAAGAGAAAATAAATTTAATTACATACATATGTATGGGAACTTCACAGACATGAGAGAGACCCCCCACACACACACATGAGAGGGTCAGAGACAGAAAGGGAAACTGAGGTGTATATGACATTCTGAGCTAAGGATGAGGTAAGGTTCTTTAGGGCTTCAGAGGGAAGGAAGGTCATTCCCAGGACACTAAAAAGAGCAGGTATTCAGTGATTAGATGTTTGCCCTGTCGTGTAGATATGTCCAAAAAGTCATTTCTGGTTAACTCAGTATGGGCAAGGGCCCTAATTTAAATTCTTTAAGGGAAAGAGAAAAATTTCTCATGAGCCTGAAGGATCTGGTTTAGCCTTTATCTTAAAATAATCTGCACACCACAGAGGAACATTTTAGGGTGACTGGCTCTGAACCCTTACAGGGTATACAAGAAGACAGGCAGGAGTGAATTCTTAAGAAACGAGAAGTCTAGCTGGCTGGGCCTAGAGAGAGCACAGTGACTCTTCTTTCAACAGCAAACAGAAACTTGCCAGCTGCAGAGCAGATGGCAAATCCGGGAGGCCTTGGGCTGTGGCGGCCTCCTCCGCTCCACCCACTGCACCCCACCCCACCCACCCCACCTAAGGCCGCCAGGGCGGAATAGGCTTCCCGAGTCGGCCGCGCGTCCGTCCCCCTGCGGGAGGGCTTCATCTGCCCCCGCTGCCGAGAGCCTGGGAGCCCCAGGCCCGAGTCACTCCGAGTCCGGTGTCCCGGGCCAGGGCTTGGCCGGCGGGGCGCGATGGCGACGTGGCGGCGTGACGGCCGCCTGACCGGCAGCCAGCGGCTGCTGTGCGCGGGGCTGGCCGGAGCGCTCAGCTTGAGTCTCACCGCACCACTGGAGCTCGTGACTGTGCTTGCCCAGGTCGGCGTGGTGCGAGGTCGCCACCGAGGACCGTGGACCACAGGGCTCGCCGTGTGGCGGGCCGAGGGGCCCCGGGCCCTGTGGAAGGGGAATGCGGTGGCCTGCCTGCGCCTCTTCCCTTACAGCGCCCTGCAGCTCACTGCCTACCGCAAGTAAGGGCCGGGCCGTGCGGGCGGGTGGGCCGGGAGCCCGGACGGTCAGAATTCCCGGGGTCAGGGCCCCCGCCGTGAGCCCCAGCTGTTTTGCTGTTTTCCTGATCGCGTGGGAGACCCTCGGGGCAGTTTGGCCGACAGGAAACGTCTACAGCCCCCAAAGCGCAGCCTCCAAGTTTGTCGTGTGCTCTTGGCCAAGTGCAGTTTTGTAGGGGCAGCCTTAACCCAGAGAGGCTCACCGGGTAGGACAGGTGAGGGGGTGGCAAAAGGGGATTTGGGGGATGGAGTGAAGAGACCTCCAGAAAGATGGCTCCTAACCATTCCCACCGTCCATCAACCTGGAAACTGCCTTGACTAGCCTAGGAGAGAGAGATCTGTTTGAAGTATGTGTATGCAGCTGTGCCTGTGTGACCAAAGCCCGAAGAAAAAAAGTGTTTGGTAGGACCAGAGGACTCCCTCCATTGCCACAAAACAGGCTACAGGTTTCTACACAGACAAACACACACCCCGCTAAATGAAGCTTGCCTTCAGGGTCCAACACCTCCCCATGCTGTACTGCTCACTCCATACTCACTGCCCACCAGCTTTGCGCTTACTTCAACAGCTGCTTCTTAGGACTGGATAATGCCAGATGAGTTTTCAAGCTTCCTCAGAACTCACAGATATTTGCATTTTAACTGGAAACAAAACCTAAAACAGTGATGGAATTTCAGGAAAAGGAGATGTTTCTATGCTTGGAAGGATGGTCCCTGTGTTCCTCAGTGGGGATCGCAGTGCAAACTCTAAAGACTGGCCTTGGCTCTGAATTAGATCAGCAGCCCACGGCCTTGACCACATTGTTCAGCCTTGAAGGCTAACAGTCAAAGAATTTTGCCTTCGACTCTGGGAGGCCAGAGCTGGAAGGCTCACCTGGCAGCTGACAAGCAAGATGGAACTGAGTCCTGCAGGCCAGAACTCATTCCGCTTATTGCCTGGGAATAGTTTACGTTGTCTTCCTCTGAGAAGGGAAGGTACTAAGATCATCAGGCGTTTCTGTCAAGGCTGTCTTTCCAGCCCAGCATCCCCTTGCCCTCAGCAACTTCTGGCCTGAAGACTGTAGACAGCTCTCTGAATTTTAATGACTCAACTTCTCCCCACTTCACTCTCTTCTTCACCAAGCCAGTATGGAAATCTTCCTTTGAATACATACCAGAGGAAGAAGACAACTTCAAAGGCTGGTTTAAGTATTGTGGCTTTTCTGGTAACCACTTAATATATACATCATTCGATTTTTAAAACACCTTTATTGAGATATAATTGACATGAAAATTGTATATATTTAAGGTGTACAACTGGATGTTTTGATATACATTGTGAAATAATTATCTCGAACAAGCTAATTAATGTATCTATCACCTCCATATAGTCATTTTATCTGTGTGTACATACATGTGTACATCACTGAATTTTTAAAACTCCTGCCTCCCTACTCTGTAAGGTTCATAGGGTAGGAAATATGTCCATTTTACAGATGCAGAATGGGACACAGACTGGCCTTACCATTCATCAGTGACAGAACTGAGCGCCACTACCTGGTTTTCTGATATCAAATCTCATACTCTATTACAGCATGCTTCCTTTCTCTCTGCCTTTATTTGATTTTAATGTACTGAGTGTTCATTAAGTGCCCACTGTATGCATGATGCTGGGGATGAGGTAGGGATGAAAGGTACATGGTCCCTGTGCCCCAAGCTTACAAAGTAATAGAAGAATAAGACCAGTGTGTCCATAGTGTGTGATTTCCATGGTTAAAGTGCTATGGAAGTAAACACTTCTGATGAGGGATGAGGAGGAAGAGAAGTGCAGACTTCTCAGAGGAAAAAAACCATTTGAGTTTGGTCTTAGGAGAATGAGTAGCAGTTTGCTGGGCAAAGATGGAGAGAAAGATATTGAAGGTTATGTCAAGCACAGGGGTGGAAGGCATGCAGCATGACTGGAGCATAAGGTGTGTCTACAACTGTAATGGGAAATACAGCCAGAAAAACAGGTTGGGATCGGATGTTGGAGGGCGGGGTTAAGGAGTTTGGACTTGACTTGCTATGCAGGGGTAGCTGTGGGAGATTTTTGGTGGTGGGGGGAGTGCTGTGATTAAAGCAATTCAACAGTAATAATTGTCACCCAGAAACAGGGTAGGATGACTACAGAGGAAGAAGACTGAGGGCGGATGGCAGGACCAGTTAGGAACCTATGGCACTAGTCTATGTGACAGCTGAGGGTAGCTGAAATACAATGGTGACAATGGGAGCGGAGAAGATTTGATCCATGGGAGAGGAAGAAGAGATAGTTACTCAGGCCAGGTTTGCTCATTGTTTTCCTGCAAGATTTTTTTTTTCCTGGAAACTAAAAGGAAGTATTTCAGTGAATGGCTGGATATAGATAGAAAGCGAAGTGGTTGATTAATCATGGTGCCATCCTTCCTATGTATAGACGATACCTTTGGTCCGTCATTACACTAATTCATCTCTACTCTTTCCTGACCATGAATTTGCAAAATCATTGCGTGGGGGTAATGATACCGCTTATGGTCATAGATTTCAGCAAAGAATAAAGATCTGCATGTTCAGAGAATGGAATGCAGTGGTTAAATAACTTGTGTACAAACACAATTAATGACAGACCTGGAGCTTGAAACCAGATTTTCTGGCTCCACAGTCCAGGACTGTGCTCACCATTGTAATACTGAAATGTGTGCTTACTTGGGTTAACAATCAAAAGAGTATGCTCGGGAGAGTCTGTTAGGTGCTAGGTACTTGTGATAAATAAATAATACCTAACACAATGCATGGCTTTCAAATATATCAAATAGCCCTCACCCAGCTTTATACCACAACTGCTTGTCTAACTGTATAAGCATTGATTTGGGTCCTTGCGGCTCTGAAATTGTTCATAAGCAACACCAACTCCTTATTGTGGAACCACTTCATGAGCTTGTGTTTGGCTGCTAACTTGTATTAGGTTGAAGTGTTGGCAGTTTTAACTACATATATCCAGGGTGTGTGCAATATTCGTGTGGTTGAAAAAAACGGGTCACTGCTGTTCACCAGCTTATCCAGTCTCACTGGAAAAACCTAGTGCACATGTGTGTGGGGGTGGGGGGAAGAGCAGAAAGGGGAACACTGGTGCCCCAGCCAATCAAACAAGAACTTAAAATGTGGGGACCAGGGTGAGATCAATGGCCTATTAGGGTTGCCTGCCTTGATTCTGCGATCCTAAGGGGAATGATAAGTGGTCATTGTCTCTGTATCAGTTGGTCGGTGTCTAAGAAGGGACTTCATTTGGTTCTTTTTAAATTTTGTGTATTTGATAGGAAGAACTGACTTTATAAGGCAATCTGATATAAGACAGTTCTTCTTCCTAGCTCATCAAGTTAACCAAAAGTGTATTTCCTCTCCCATTGCCCTTACTAGTCATTTCTGTAGTAGGACTGTTGAACTCTCTTCTGATCTATGCTGAGTTTTAGCACAGTGGCACATTGTGGACATTCAATAAATGGATAATGAATTAATTAATGCCCCAGAAGTGGCCAAGTGGGATAGGGAATAAGGGTGAGGCAATGAGAATGAATGGTGTTTCCTTTGGCATTTCAAACTCCATGTTTTTCTAGGTTGTTCTGCCTTACTGTGAACCATTCCTTCAGTCAAGCATTTTCATTTCCTCAATCTTCCCTTCCTCTTCTAAGGTCCGCCCCCCGCCAACTTGACTGGCAAGAGGAGAGAGGAGGGAGAAACAAGGAAGTATGCAGGCAGTGACACTGAGGCAAATGGTCCATTGATGGTAGCCAGATCTAGTTACCTGGATCTTTAAAAGGTAGATGGTTAACTAAGACCACTATTTCAGTTGGCGCACTTAAGGTACATTAACAAAATGAAGTCAAGGTTTTTCCTACAACTTGAAGGAGATGCTTTTTTTTTTTTTAACAAGAAATCATTGAGTTTACTTGAGAGCAAGGAGCCATCCTAGAACCCCTTAAATAACTGCACCTGCACACCCACTCATCTGATTTAGGGCCAAACTGAAGGAGCAGGAAAGACACCTCTTCACTGGAGGTTTGAAAATCAAAGCACTAGGGATATTCTCAGTTTTTTAAAGATACAAATACTTTTATTTTAGCCTAGTTCTGTTCACTTTCCTTTTATTCAAACCTTTGCGATCCCTCTCCCTCTCTCCCTCCCCGCTCTCTGGCACAAAATATTTATTTCCTGGTTTCCAAGTCATTTTTAATCTTAGCCTCATAAGCAAGATGGTGTAAAATTCCTTTGCTTCCTGTTCCTGACCAGGGAACATATGTCAAGTAAATGTCCCCTTATAACAATAGGGTGCCTGGGGATGTGCTGCTCCCCAAAAGAGGGATTGTAACAGAATAACTTTCTATTTTGCATTTGGAAAAGTACACCCAAAGCCATTTTTGACTACATTGTAAAACTGCAGAGAAACACAAAAAATAATATAGCAAACCCCCACCATCCAGAATTGACAGCATGATAATTAGTATAAAAGATACTTCAATATCTTTTTAATACAAGAAATAAAATATTGCCCTGGCTGGTGGCTCACTGGATTGAGTGCTGGCCTGCAAATCAAAGGGTCGCTGGTTCCATTCCCGGTCAGGTCACATGCCTGGGCTGCAGGCCAGGTCCCTGGTGGGCGTGCCAAGGGGCAACCACACATTAATGTTTCTCTCCTTCTCTTTCTCCCTTCCTTCCGCTCTCTCTAAAAATAAATAAAATCTTTAAGAAAAAGAAAAGAAATAAAATATCATAGATCAAACTGCAGTCCACTTCATTCTCTTTCCCAGTTCATCCCCTCTTCCACCTTCCAGGAGGTCTATTTTACACTTTTTTATATGTATCTGTGACTGTCCATGAGTAATATGAGGTATGATTTTGTGGGTGTGTTTCTTCATTTAAATAGATCATTGTCATAGGCTATAGGTCACTCTGCAACTTTCTTTTTTCACTCAACTTTATGATTTATTTATGTTAATATATAGTTCTAAGCCCATTCCTTTAAACTATATAGTGTCCATTGTATGACTGTACTGTAATTTATCCATTTCCCTACCAATGGTCATTTAAATGGTTTGACTTTTTCACACTTACAGATGCTGTTTGTGTCTTCATATGTACATATACAAGAATTTCTCTAGATTATGCATCTAGAAAGGGTATTGCTGAGGTAAAATACACATGCTTTCAATTTTACTAGATACTACAAAATGGCCATACCAATGTGCACTTCTACAAGCAGTGGGTGAGAGATCCTGTTTCCACTCATCCTCCCCATTACTTAATATTATCCAACTTTTTAATCCTTGTCAATCTGCTAGGTGAGAAATGGTATCTTGTTATTGTTTTTATTTGTCATTTCCCTGACAACTAGTGGGGTAGCACATCTTCTAATTAACCCAATATATTTTTAAAACTCAATTTCTCGGGATGCTCAAAGCCATCATTTCAAGCAATTTCGTTTCTTTTAAGTTTCAACAGAAGCAAAGGAGTACACTACACTTTAGTACTTATGTGAATTTACACCACACAGGCAAGCCAGAGTTGACAGTTACGTGGATAAAAGGGGGAAGTACTTAAAGTGAAGTGGGAAGGACGTAAGGGCAGCTATAAATAAGAGGGCTGGGCATCTCTTCCTTACAGCTAACTAGAATTATACAAATATAGTGGAGTTGATGTGTTATTCATTAATCCTAATTCATTAGTATGGTGGTTCTCATTTTGTAAATCATTTCCAAATGCTGGAAGATGTTTCAAGTAGTGTAGAGCACTCTAGCACAATCCATAGCTGACTCCCTTGGGCTTTCCCCCTGTTTTCTCCCAGGTTTGTTGTACTCTTCATGGATGACCTGGGCTATATTTCCCAGTGGAGTGCCATCGTGGCTGGAAGTCTTGCAGGCATGGTTTCCACCATTGTGACATATCCTACAGACCTCATCAAAACGCGCTTGATTGTGCAGAATATGCTGGAACCATCATATAGGGGGATCCTCCATGCTTTTTCTACTGTTTATCAACAGGAAGGATTCCTGGCTCTTTATCGAGGGGTTTCCCTTACAGTTTTAGGTAAGAGAAATTTTCACCTTGTCCAAGGAAAGGCTGCATTCTTTGACATATATGAATGTACTGTGTACCTTTATAGCCAGTTAAATCCATTTTATTGAGGTCAAGGGCATATGGATTTAGTCCATATAGAGCCACTTAGTTTCATTCTGTTCCATAGCTATACAGCCCACTCCTAACTTTGGCTTGTCACATCCCAGAGAGGGGTGGGGAGGATAGAGTGTAGAGGTGGCTATACCCAAACTGATTGGAAGACAATACCATACACTCCCCGTCCACCTGTGGCAAGGAGTCTCATTGTGCATATGTGCAGGTACGAGCACAACCAGGGTAGCAGTTGTAGCTTCTATGGTCTTTGGAGCCTGTGCCAAGGCTGCACACACACAGGTCACCCGGGACCTCCAGTGGCCAATCCAGTAGACATTTGCCCTTTATCTGACCTTTGTTGCAACATACGATGAGATTGATCACCCCTTCTTCTGGAAACTTGACTTCTCAGACCCCACTGTCTCCTGGATATCTTTCCCGTCTCTCTGGAAGCTCTCTCTTATCTCACTTATCTGGCTCATCTGACACTGCCAGTCCCCTACATTATCGCTACCCCCCAGCTCCTTCCTTAACTCTTCTTTCACTCTCCAGACCCTCCCTAGGTGGCCTCATCTAAGCTGTGGCTTGAACAAGCATCATTGTACTCTAATGAATCCCATAATAATTTCTTTGTTTTAAAGATTTTATTTATTTTTAGAGAGAGGAAAATGGAGGAAGAAAGAGAGGGAGACAAACAGCGATGTGAGAGAGGAACATTGATCAGTTGCCTCTCCTTTGCGTTGCCTCTCATACATGTCCTGACCAGGGACGGAGTCCACAACCCAGGCATATGCCCTGACTGGGAATCAAACCAGTGACCTTTTTTCTTTGTGGGACGATGCCCAGTCACCTAAGCCATACTGGTCAGGGCCCAATATCATTTCTGTAGTAACATTTGTAGGTGCTTACTGTGGGCCAGACAGTGTGCTAAATGCTTTCCATACAAGTTGTCGTTTAAGCCTCATTTTACAGATGAGGAAATAGATGTTTAGGGAAGCTAAGTGACTTCCCCATGACCACATAGATAGAAAGTGGGAGAACCTAGCAATATAACACCAGAGCCCTCTTTCTTAACCACTAACTGCTACCAATTCCCTGTGGCAGTACGAATACCTACTATTGGACACCCTCACCTGATGCTCCCTTGGCTCATAAAACTCAAGATTAAACCCAATGTCCTCATTAATCTCACACCTGCTCTCCTCTTGTGCTCCCTAATGAATGAGACACCTTTCTTTCACCCAGTGGCCCAAGCCAGAAGAAACGTAGGCTCCCTTCAACTCTTCCTCTGATTGCACTCTCACTTTAGTCAGCAAATGCTGTCGAGTTGACCTCTTTGAACTCACCGTCTATCCCTCTTCTCCATCCCCATCTCCTCTGCCCTAGGTCATACTCGCATCACCATCTTTCCCATAGACACTTACAAGAGGCTCCTCCTGCCTGTTCCCAGTCTTGGGTCTCTCCTGCGCCGGTCTGCCCTGCACACTGCAGCCAGGGTGTGGTGATCTCTCTAAATGCAAGATGATTGTTTTACCACCCTAACTCCACTGCCCTGCTCAAAAGCCTTCACTGCCTCTTAAGCTACAGGGAAAGGCCCCAATTCTTTGTAGCCTACCAAACCCTTCAGAACAGCCCGTCCTACCTCCTCTCCTGTCATACGTCCACCTGCACTGATGCTCCAGCCATGCAGAAATACTCTCATTTCCTGGAAATACTACTTATTCCCTTTGTTCATGCTGTTCCCTCTGCCTGGACTGCCTGTCCACTCTATGTCTGGTGAACTCCTACTCATTCCTCAAGACTCAGTTCAGTTCTTTTTTCTGCGAAGTCCTTCCTGATTTCCCCTCGGCTAAAATTAACCCCTCTGATCCTAGTGTACCTAAAGCACTTTGTATAGCGCCCCCCCACCCCACCCTTATGTCACCTATCTGGGGCCTTACCACTAGACGGTGAGCTTCTCCAGGAATTAGCCTACCCTTTTTTGTATTCCTGCACCTGGCCTAGGTCCCAGCACATAGCATAAACTGCATGAATGTTTTCTGAATGAAGGAAAATGGTTCATCATTTTTAATGTGTTTATTAAATATAAATATTATATTATTCTAAGGACAAGCAACCCCTTTGTGTTATCCACTCTATAAATCTTTTTTTGAAGGAGATACTTAGTCCCTCTGTAAAATTAACATGATTCCCAAAGTTTCTGGAAGTTTGTGAAAGTGCTACCTACTATACTCCTCGCTCACCATATTTTCCTAGAAAGCTGAGGATGCCATACAGTGCACAGTGCCCACTGGACCCTGATACGGCCACATCATTTCCAAAGACAAGGTCAAGTGACCTCCCTCACCACTACAGTCTCACTCTCCCATTTTCACAGAATGTTTCCTTCCCAGCTACAGACCCGTTCCTCTTTGTCTCCAGAAGTTGATTAAGTGCAGCCCACTTTTTCTTATGAGACTGATTTTCTTCCAATATTTTATTTTTTTTTAAACCTTCAAACACCCAGAAAAGTTTAATAAAATAGGAAAAACCCAGCCCTGGCTGGTGTGGCTCAGTGGATTGAGTGCCAGCCTGCAGACCAAAGTGTCACTGGTTCGCTTCCCGGTTGGGGTACATGCCTGGGTTGCGGGCTGGGTCCCTGGCTGGGGGTGTGTGAGAAGCAACCGACTGATGTATTTCTCACACGTCAATGTTTTTCTCCCTCTCTGTTGGTCTAATATAAATTTTAAAAAAATTGGAAACACCCATATACCCACCACCTAGATGCTACAATTAATATTTGGCTTTATCATGTATATGTCCATCTATCCATCCCTCCAGTATTCATCTCTCTCTATAGATAGATAGATAGATAGATAGATAGATAGATAGATAAACTGCATGAATGTTTTCTGAATGAAGGAAAATGGTTCATCATTTTTAATGTGTTTATTTTATATATATATATATATATATATATATATATATATAGAGAGAGAGAGAGAGAGAGAGAGAGAGAGAGAGATTTTATTTATATTTTTAGAGAGAAGGGAAGGGAGAAAGAAAGAGAGGGAGAGAAACATCAATGTGTGGTTGCCTCTTGCATGCCCCCAACTGGGGATCTGGCCCACAACGCAGGCATGTGCCACGACTGGTGATCGAACCAGTGAGTTTCTGGTTTCCGGGTCAATGCTCAACCCACTGGGCCACACCAGTGAAAGTAATTTTTGATGATTTCCCTATAACTTGCAAACATCAATATACTTCACCCCTCAACTCTTCAACATGTATATCACAAACAAGGTTAGAGTTCAATATTTGTTTTTAAAGTAAAATTTACATAGAGTAAAAGTATGCAAACCTTTTGCAAATCATTTGATGCATTTTGACAAGTGACACAACCCCTATCAAAACAGAGCATGTTGTTATTACCCAAGAAAGTTTCTTCCCGCTGCTTCAGCTGGAGTGATTTTAACAAGCCCAGAGAGGGTCTTGTTTACTTGCCCTGGATTCCCCATAGGCATTTATGTTCTCAAGCCAGTGTTTCCCTAGACTTCAGCAGTCTCTTCCTGGCCTTGTTTTGCAGGTGCTCTCCCTTTCTCTGCCGGCTCCCTTCTAGTTTACATGAACCTGGAGAAAATCTGGAATGAACCCCGAGATCGCTTCTCTCTCCTCCAGAACTTTGCCAATGTCTGCCTGGCTGCTGCGGTGACTCAGACCCTCTCCTTTCCCTTTGACACGGTAAAGAGGAAGATGCAGGTGAGGAGTGATTTTGGAGGGGGTAGTGGAGGGATGCCTTGCAGTGTTGGTGGGTGGGTAATGACAATAGAGAACACTGACCCTCAACAATGTCAGGTTTCCAAGGAGATTGTGACTGTTCACACCAGTACTGTGCAAATTCCCACTCTGGGCCGTTTCCACTGCTAACCTCAGGGCTATTGGCTCCAGCTCAAGCTATTTCATTCCCATGCTCTGGGTTTTTTTAGGGCTTTTATTACTCCTCCAGATGAGGCCCAGTTTTCTTTTCTCTCTTCCTCTTAGCTGCTATCTCCTGTGACATCATTGAAACGCCCTGGCTCCCTCTCCCTGGGGCCTCCACAGGGAGGAGGAGAGGGCACTCTTTCATTACTACCCCTTACCTCAGTGAAACAGACTGGAAAGAATGAAAATAAGCCAGGAGCTACTCGATGACCAAGCTCCAATAGTCCCTGAGTCCCTTGCTAAGGAACTAACTACATTTGAAAAGGATCGGTGTCTTAGTGGGATTGGCCCTGCACTTTCCTAACTGTTACCTGGGAAACTCACATTTGCTCTGTAGGATAGAGACAACGGCCTGGTATCTGAGTGCCCAAAGTGAGTAACTGGCTTAGCCTATAATCAGCCAATTTTGATTAAAAAAAAATCAGTGTGCCAAGTAAGGTTGGGGGTTACAAGCAGGTCTGCACAGTAGAGTTCTCCATTCAGAATGGAGAACTCTGAGACTTTGTATTTGCCTTTAACCCTACTTGCTCTCTGATAGCCTCCGTAAAACTCCAGTCCACAGACTTGCCTGACTCCCTGGCCCCTTCTGGGCAAATCTTGATTTCTATGATTGATACATGTTCCTGAAGAGCTGCTTAGATATTAATGTGGGGTCAGTTGAGTCCAGTTTTAAATGATCGATCCCAGCTGAATTCATTTTTCCACACATCTGTAACTTGTTCCTTCGCAATCTCAGTGGCCCCTGGCTTCTCTTTGGTGGCTTTCTTGGCTGGGCTGGACCCCATTTACCTCAGCACTAAAAAGCCTGAAGGACCCTGACTGGGTGGCTCAGTTGGTTAGAGTGTCATTCTGATACACCGACATTGCCGGTTCCATCCCCAGTCACGGTACATACAACAGGCAACCAATGAATGCATGAAGAAGTGGAGCAACAAATCAATGTTCCTGTCTCTCTCTCCCCCTTCCTCTCTCTCTCTAAAATCAATAAATGAAAAAATATGTACTTTAAAAGGCGTGAAGGTACTTATCTTAACCTATAAAGAAAAGCTTCCTTCAGAATAACACACATCACAGTGACATTCAGTCTGCTGCTTCAGTCCATCAAACTTTTCATCTGTCTGGATTGTGTTCCTTTCCTGTGCTTTGTCAAGACAAATAAATAATTGTCACACTGTTGTAATTGTAATGCAGATGCAAGTTTGGAGCCTGCTCAGTGCATGCTTATTTGTAATGCATCATTCTTTTTTTTTTAAAGATTTTATTTATTTATTTTTAGAGAGGGAAGGGAGGGAGAGAGAGAGAGAGAGAGAAACATCAGTGTGCGGTTGCTGGGAGACATGGCCTGCAACCTAGGCATGTGCCCTGACTGGGAATCGAACCTGCGATGCCTGGTTCGCAGCCCGCGCTCAATCCACTGAGCTACACCAGCCAGGGCTAATGCATCATTCTTAATTTTAAAAATACTGTACATAAGCTAATGCATCATTCTTAATTTAAAAAATACTGTACATAAGCCCTGGCTGGTGTAGCTCAGTGGATTGAGCTCAGGCTGCGAACCAGGCATCGCAGGTTCGATTCCCAGTCAGGGTACATGCCTAGGTTGCAGGCCATGTCCCCCAGCAACCGCACACTGATGTTTCTCTCTCTCTCTCTCTCCCCCTCCCTTCCCTCTCTAAAATAAATAAATAAAATCTTTTAAAAAAATACTGTACATAAGCTTAAAAATTGTTAAAATGGTCAATTTTATGCTGTGTTTTGCATGGATTATAGAAAGGTGTGAAAAAGAAAACAATAATTACTTATGAGCCCAACATGTATGCACTATAATGATGAATAGTTTTTCTTTTATGTATATCTGTGTGTGTGTGAATGTGCATACATGTGGTGTATAATACATGTATATGGAAGTTTTTTTCCACAACACTATGTTCCCACTGTATATAAAAATTAGTATTCTGCTTGTTTCACTTCTTATATAATAGATATTACCCTAGGCTATCAAGTGTTGAGAACTTCTTTTTAAATTATCACATAATTTTCTACACTATAGATGTGCCACAGATATTTTTTTAAAGTAACAAATATTTATTCTCAAAGTTCTAGAGGCTGAAAGTTTAATATCAAAGTGCTGGTGAGGCCATGCCCCTTTTGAATGCTTTAGGGGAGGATCCTTCCTGTCTTTTCCAGCTTCTGGTAGCCCTCACAGTTCCTTGGTTTGTGGCAACATAACTTCCATCTCTGCCTCCATCATGCCATAAATAGCAGTTTCTCAGTTTTTTTAAATATTTAGGTTGTTTCTGATTCTTCAGTAAAAACCCTTGTATGTTTTCACATTAGTGATGACACCTTTCAGTTGTATTCCTAGAAATCAACTTCCAGGTCACAAGATAAAAATAATTCTAAGGGTCTTAATGAAGTTTGCACCCTAGCAAGGTTGTAGTTTCACGTGCACCAGCAGTAAGAGTGGCTCACCTCAACTCTCATCAACAGTAATTACTATCACTTTCTAAAGCCTCGGGAACCTAATAGCTGACAAATACCATTACATTGTCTGCATTTGAATTTCATTGATTATATAAGCAAATTGTACATTTTTCGTATATAAATAGGCCCTTTGTTTTTCTTTTTTTGGAAATATTCTCTTCATGTCCAACACCTATTTGTCTAGGATATTCAGCTTTTTCTACTGATTGGTAAGAAATCTTTATATGTTAAAGATATTGACCCTTTGCCATACATTACATGTATTTTTCCCAGTTAGACATTTGGCTTCTGATGCTATTTATACACTATTGTTATTATACATGTTTTTTAGATTTTTACGCAATTGTATCTATTACTATTTTTTGTTTCTACCTTTGCTTTTCTGCATAAAAGGCCTACCCCATCCCACAGTGATAGGATTATTCGTTGATATAGATCTTTCTGAAAAAAAGATTTTAGTTATTTACTTTTAGAGAGAGGGGAAGGAAGGGAGAAAGGGAGGGAGAGAAACAACAATGTGCAAGGGATACATGGATCCGGTGCCCCTTGCACGCCCCCTACTGGGGACCTGGCCCAAAACCCAGGCATGTGCACTGACCAGAATCGATTCGGTGACCCTTTGGTTCACAGACCAGTGCTCCGATCCACTGAGCCACATCAGCCAAGGCTATATACCGTATTTTTTGGACATAACACACACACACCCCCAAATTGGGAGGAATAATGGTTGTTAATACCGCTGTTGAGTTCTGTTTACATTTACATTGGTGAAATATTATGTTATTTATGTTATTAAATATTTTACCACATTTTTTGCTTCAAAAAATTTTTTCCTATTTTCCTCCTCTAAAACCTAGGTGCATCTTATGATCTGAAAAATACGGTAGTTCTTTAAATACTTTTTTATAATTTTTACACTTAACACTTTAACATATTTTAAATTAACCTGGGATGTGATATGTGGTAATCATCTGACTTTTATAAAAATTGTTTACCAATTGTTTAAGAATATGCTAACTTAAAAATAAAAATGCCTTTCACAGTGAAAGACAGGAGGCACTTATTTGAGATCAAACAAGTTATTCAGGCAGAAGACAGAGTATTCTGCTCAGGAGACAAAGGTGGTGGTTATTTGTGAGAAACAGAAGGGGACAATTACATCAATAGAAGGAAGGCATTTCTATTGTTTTTGACATAATGATATTAATTCTAAACAATGTTTAATTTTCAATGTGGTAGTCATCAGTCCTGTAGTCATAATATGTGCTGTCTTGTTATCTTTGCAAACAGTCCTTTGGGGCATAAGGTTGCTTAGGCCCAGCCCAAAGGTTATTTTTTCCCTGTGGAAACATTCCAAAGCTGGAGGCATATGATGTGCAAAGCAATGTTTCTGGAACAACAGCTCTGGCTCCATTTTAAAGTGGCTCTGTTTGTGTCAGTTTTCTTAACATACCGTTTTTGAAATAATATTTTTCCCCTCTATTCTGTTATGCAACTTTTACCACATCCTAGATGTTTACATATTCTAGGGTCAATCTTCAGCTATGTGTCATGTTCTGTTGATCTGTCAGTCTGTTCTTGTGCTGGCACCACACTATTTCAATTCCTCTAGCTCCATAATATTTGTTTTTATTGACATTTTAATTTATTTATTTTCAGAGAGAAGGAAAGGAAAGGAAAAAGAGAGGGAGAGAAACACTGATGTGTGATAAAAGCATCAATCAGCTGCCTCTCACATGTCCCCATTGGGGGACCTGGCCTGTAACCCAGGCATGTGCCCTGACGGGGAATTGAACCAGTGAACTTTCAGTCTGGGGGATGATGCCTGACCCACTGAGCCACACCAGTCAGGGCTGTAATACCTTTTAATAGGTGGCAGAATACCTCCTGTCTCATTGCTCTTCTTTTCAGCATTTCCTTGATTATTCTCAGTCATTTGTTTCTCCTGATGAACTTTAGAATTACCTTGTGATTATGAATGGAGTTATGTTAAACCTACAAACTTAGAATAATTCATGTAAGATATTTTGTCTTTTACTTAGGAATACCATATATTTATTTTAGTTTCAGTCATCTTTCTTTAGATTGAACTATATAAAATTGCCAATATTCTACCATTGTTAAATGATTTTTTAAAATTTATTGATTTGAGAGAGAGAAAGAGAGAGAGGTTTGTTTCTCTCATTTATGCATTCATTTGTTGATTCTTGTATGTGCCCTGACTGGGGATAGAACCTACATCTTTAGCATATTGGAACGATGCTCTAGCCAACTAAATTACCCAGCCAGGGCTAATATTCTACCTTTACCTTTTTGACATACTCAAATGGTAATTTCATATGGTTCAACCCTTAGAAAAAATTGATTTCTTCATGTGGTAATTATGTTTTCTCTTTAGAAAAAGATAGCTTTTTAAAAACAATGTCAGGGAAAGATTTATGATATACTAGAAGCTTTTTATTCATTTTTTAAAAATCCTGGCCCTAAGAATTTCTTTTACTGTCAGGAGTGAGAATAGGCTCTTATTGGTTGAGCATCAGAAGCTGGATGAAACAAAAGCTACTTATAGCACTGGCTTCCATGCCTTGAGGATCACTTTTTGAAATAGTAGATCCAGTCTATGACCATACCACGGTGAACATGCCTGATCTCATCTGAAATAGTAGAGCCAGAGGTATCTCTCCAATACTTTCTGCCACTACTTCTAATTTAGTGTTCCTTATACATAGTTTAAGGCCTTGAGCCTAGTGGTAGGGGTAGTCAATGGAAAAGGTAAAATCCTGGGACCAGTTCCTATGTGTGAGGTTTTTTCCCCCCACACCAGTTTTCCAACATCAGCTGGGTGTCCTACAATGGAACTCAGTTTATTTTTTTTAAATCTTTTATTTATTTAATGCCAGAGAGAGGGGAAGGGAGGTAGAAAGAGGGGGAGAGAAACATTGATGTGGAGAGAAACATTGATTGACTGCCTCTCTCACACCCCCCAACTGGGAACCTGGCCTGCAGCCCAGGCATGTGCCCTAACCGAGAATCAATCAGTGACCTTTCAGTTCAGGATAACACCCCATCCACTGAGCCATATCAGTCAGGGCTCAACTCAGTTCTGACACTATCTACCTGGAGATAGCATCAGATCACAGGGTAAGAGCTTAACTCCACAAGACAGCCAGCCCCCCTTCAAATGCCAATCTCAAGTCCAGGTGCTTCTGACTGACTGGCTATAAATCAGAGGTTCCCAGGACCCCATCCTTGAGTTGACTTAATTCGCTAGAGCAGCTAATAGAACTCAGGAAACCAGATTACTCACTAGATTACCAGTTTATTACAAAGGATATTCAAGGATATGAATCAACAGTCAAATGAAGAGATTCACAGGCCACAGTCCCAAACAAAGGAGCTTCTGTCCCCATGGAATTTGGGACTTGGCACTGTGGCACCTGGATGTGTTCTGCTTCGCCAACCTGGAATCTCTCTTGAGCCCTGCGCTTTTGGGGTTTTATGGAGGCTTCATTACACAGGCATGATTGACTAAACCATTAGCCATTGGTGACTAATCCACACTCCAGCCCCTCATCCCTTCCAGGAGGTCAGGGAAGCGAGACTGAAAGTTCAGCCTTCAATCACATGGTTGGTTCCCCTGGCAACCAGCCTCCATCCTTTGGTGCCACTCCAAGTCATCTCATTCACCTAAGCTTAGGTATGGTTGAAAGGAGATTGTTATGAATATCAAGACATCTTTATCACTCTCATTACTTAGGAAATTGCAAGGGTTTCAGGAGCGCTGTGCCAGAAATGGGGATGAAGGCCAAATATATATATTTCTTATTATAATCATAGTATCACAGAGGGTTTTAGATAAAATTCAATGACATCTAAATGTGGGAGTGGGGTTTCTGTCTTCCCTATAAACTTTTAGTTTTCCTTTTTCCCCTTGAGAGCTAGAACAATGATCTCTTCTGCGGGAATCTAGCCACTACTACATTCCACTCTGGAATATTTATATACATACAACAATGTACTATAAACCAGGATAAGGTATATGAGAAGTGGGTATTTAGGGGTAAACTTGCTAATCTTTCCCCTTGTATGGAAACACTCCAAATACTGCATATGCAGAGTTTCAACAAGAAGCTTTAAAATAAATGCAAAGTCATAGTGATTGTATAAAAACAAATCCAAAGAAGCAATTGCTGTTTTCAAAAAGTATGATCAGCATCCAGTTATGAATAACATCATAAATGACATCCAAAGATATAGGAAATGGATTCTTAGGATTTTAGTTAAAGTGTTATTTAACAGGGGTGAACAAACATAATCATATCTTGTCCGCTCGACTTTTTTAAAAAAGTAATCCCCAAAACAGAACCAGGGGCTTTTAAATGTAAACATGCATTGCTTTCTCTCGCCATCAGATGTCGCTGCAGTAAAGTGGAGCGTACCTGAGCACTATCTGAGGGTATTAGAGCCAGACAGAGCACCAGTGCTGTCTGTCTAGTTAAAACCTCCTAATCCCTGCTTGAAATTCATATTCAGTTTGGAGGATAAGGGGCCTAGAAACAACAGTCGGATTCTAACTTTTGCTGTAGTTGTTGTTTTTTCCTCCAAAGCACACAATCCAAATTCTCCAAGAAGAGAGAGCTTTAATAACAATCTCCCCTCAGGGGAGTAG
This sequence comes from Tonatia bakeri, assembly GCA_004024845.1. Classification (NCBI taxonomy): domain Eukaryota; kingdom Metazoa; phylum Chordata; class Mammalia; order Chiroptera; family Phyllostomidae; genus Tonatia; species Tonatia bakeri. The sequence continues at coordinate 22,459 of PVIA01011128.1, forward strand.
GCAGAGTTTGCCAGCAGAATTTGTAAGGAGGGAGCTTTGCAGGGCAGCCATGTGCTCTGACCCCAGCACACTCAGTGATAACGTTTAAATTCCATTGGCTGTCTTGTTGCACTGCCTGTCAGGAAGCAAATCCACGTCAAGTGTCTTGCCGCACACTGTCTACTTTGTCCAAATGTCTCCTTCTAATATGTTTTTATACACACCCACACCCCCACACACACAGATACATACTGCCTGTTTAATGCCATATCATGTTGAAACTCTCTTGAACATTAATGACAATAATCAGAAGTCTTGTTTAACCAGCTGGGCCCTTCCTTCACTGTGCTTACTCTCATTTTATTCCTTTTTTTTTTTCTTGCCCTGGCTCCTGGCTGGCATGGTAGAGAATGGAGAGGTAAATAAATTATGCATGTGCATGTTTTGATGGCATGGTTTTTGGTGGGAAGGGGTGGATCTGCCCTCTGTTCAAATGGAATGAGGTGCTCCCCACCTGGTGCACTTTCACAGATGCCAAGACCACCCTGCCCCACTTCAGTGCCTTTCACTTCAAACTCTTCCAGGTATGGCTTGACCTTTCCACCTTCATATCTCCCACACCTGGCCCAGAGCCTGGGCCTGAAGAGGTTAGCGACATTATTGTATTGAGAGAGTAGAAAGGGTAAAAATTGAAGGAAGATTTAATTAATCTCACTAATCTGTGGACTTCTAATAAGGATTTGGAATTCCTGAGCAAATAATTCTCTGGATAGGCACCTGTGGAGGAGAGAGGGTGACAGGCTGCCCTGAACATCCAAGGAGCAGCTGAGAACATGAGACCTCCTGAGAGGAGCAGGAAGGAGGCACCAGGCACAAGCTTGATTTCCCCATAGCTCTATCTGCCACCCTCCCGTGTTGCCCATATTAGGTGTGTCCATTTCATCAAATATAAAACTGAGTGTTAGCCTGTTGCTTTACACTCCAGGGGACTTTGACCCCATCAAGCTCACAAGGTAAGCAGGATTGGGCCAGGTCAGCATTTGAACTGAAAACACATAAGATGAAGGACAAAGGTAGTGTCCAAATGGCACAGCTGACAAAGCAAAATACACACGGTACCTGAGTGAAGGGAGGCCCTGGCCTGTTCAAACAGAGATGCTGAGCCTGACGGAGATGCTTAACACCTCGGCTGCTTTTAGTCAACTGGACACTGTTGCTTCACCAGTCCCTCCCAGAGTCTCCCTGCCCCACACACAGTTTCTCACGCTCCAATCCACATCTTCATCCCCAGTCCCACATTGCGGACATTGCCATTTAGCTGTCACCTCTCCACTGGCACCTCCAACTGAATATGTATTAAACGGACTTCTTCCTCTGAAACGTTCTTCTCAAGAGTTTTCCATTTCAGTGCCACCATTCCCCCAGTTATCCAGGCTGGAAATCCGAAAGTTATCTTTGAGTTTCCTTTTCCCTTACCCCCAATCAACCTTGAGGCCAGTTGGTTCTTCATTCCCAACATTCCCAATGTTCCCACGCTGGTCTTTCTTTTTGTTACTATCCCTGTCCTAACCTGGGACCTTAACAGGTCATACCTAGGCCATTGCAGCAATCCTGTAATCGGCCTCCAGGATTAATTCTAAAAATGATCCTGGAGCACCAATGTACCCAGCACTGTGGGAAGTGCTTTAAGCTTATCTTATTTTATCCTTACAACAACCCTATGAGGTGGGTACTGTTCCTACCAAGCCCATTATACAGATGAGAAAACCAAGGCACCGAAAGGTTCCGTAGCCTGCCCGAGTTCACCCACACAGTAACTGAGCTGAAATTTGAGACCAGATAGCGTGACTCCAACGGCAATACTCATGTAAGTCCCTCCAGCCCAGCTCATAGCTTCTTCCAGACTAACTTTCTTAAGATCTGCCTGTGCTTCGTCCTTCTTTGTTGCCCCTAGAGAATGAAGGCTGAGTCCCTTGGCCTTCCATGCTGCCCTTACCAATTTTGCCACCCTCGTTGGCACAGAGGCCCTCTATATCAGGAGTTACAAAATCCAACAGTAGGAACTTGGAAGTAACGTGAAAGAGAGTAAATAGGAAAATGCAGACAATATACAGTTGCCCCCTAAAGAATAAGCTTTCAAATGTGTTCTGAGCCATCAAGGTTTTTGGCTTTCAAAAGCATTCTGGAGAACTGACTGCACTGTGCTCACCACATGTGATTAGCATGCAAATGTGAATAGCAGAGAAGAACAAAATGAGCCAGCGGAGGCTGAGGCAGGCAAGCTCCCCTTTTCCAAAGGATGGATGCCATTTAGAAATGCAGGCCCAGTTTTTCAAGGGAACCTAAAATCCAGAGTTTTATGTAAAATCTCCCCATTTGTCAATGTTGGCAAATAAAATAAGGTAAATACTGCCTGGGCTAAACAAAACACCCCCTTTTATAACCTCTGCTCTATTCAAGCCTCCACTTCAACCAAAATGATCTTAGTCCACCTCCCACCTCCCTCAGCATATGTCACATATGAGGCACCTCTGCCTGGAGCATCTATCTCTGCCCCCTTAAAGGCTCAACTGAGGTTTGCCTCAGTGATGGCTGTCTCTTCTGACCTAAAATAGCACATACCTATTCCTTTTGTTTGACAAATGAGTTGGCTTTTCCCACCCCCTAAAGAGCATCCCATCCTGATGGGGAAAGGCAGGCATTTCACCTTTGTAGAGCCGCAATGGGGTGTTCTACGTCACTGCGGAGGCGATTATGGAGCAGGAAAAGCCAGTTAACTAACAGTGTGCTCTAGCAATAATTGAAGATGCTATGTTCTCACTGTCAACTCACCCCACCCCCAAGGGAACTGTTATTTTGTGGCAGTTTGTGGGTGAATAAACCCTTTGAAATGATGCTATTAGTCTGTGTGTGCCCTCTGACCCAGCCGATTGAATTTTCAAAGCATTTTTCCACATGCCTCCACTTTCCCCATCTCTACACCATTGCTCTGCCTCTCCATCCTGCCAAAGCCCCATCCTGAGGTCTTCTGTCACCTCCTGCAGCAGGAGTTTCCTTCTTCTGAATGCGTGTAGCGTGCACCCACTGTAGCTCTCTGAGGCCCATGTAACATGCTTCCCTGTGCTATAATCGTCTATGTCATTATTCCCTCTAGACTATGAGCTCTTTGCCTTTGGGATCTTACTCACTTGTACATCCCCACAGCACATAGCCTCGTGTAGCAGGCACTTGATACTTGTTTAAAAATGAATGAAGTTCAGGGCCGGCTTATGGTATCTCACTGTGTGTGAGTACAGAATTGAACCTTAGCTGCCACTGGGTGAGCTCCAACTCTACGTGCTTGTCCCTACCCGTGCGGAAGGTAAGAACAGCCTGCTTGAAGGAAACCCCTGTTTTGTCCCCCGCCTATAGTAATCCTCACTCTGATAATGCACTATCTTCTTCCTGCCTTACCAGTCAGGTTCTATTTAATCTCAGCCCAAACAGCTGGTAACATTTCAAGATAGGCAAATATGCTGACAGGACAGAGTAAAATAATCAACACCATTTGGATGTATACACCCGCTTCAATGCAACCTCCCACTGCTGTGTGTGGTGCCTGGAAATGCTTGACAAATCATCATAGGACTTATATTTGTTAGTTTCTCAATTTCACTAAATGTGACCTGATGTAAATGAATGTGTCGAAATCTATGCCCTTCTTTGGTGGGGCACTTTTGTCAGGGGTAAGGGTGGGAACAAAATATGTCAGGAGGAAGTAATGAAAGGAGAGTGTTCCCTGGGATTAAAAAATTATAATAACATGCCTACCATTTATTGGTCATGTAATATGGACAAGGCCATTTAACATCCCATTCCACCCTTTTTATAGACACTATGAAATAAGTGCTGATATGATTCCTATTTTCTTGTTTTTTTTTTGTAACTTTTTAAAAAGATTTTTATTTATTTATTTTAGACATAAGGGAAAGGAGGAAAAAAGGGAAGGAGAGGAACATCAATGTGTGGTTGCCTCTCATGCACCCCCTATTGGGGACCTGGCCTGAAACCCAGGCATGTGGCCTGGCTGGGAATCGAACTGGTAACCCTTTGGTTTACAGGCTGGCACTCAAGCCCCTGAGCCACACTACTAGCCAGGGCTGATTCCTATTTTCTAGATGAAGAAATGAGACACAGAGAGGGTCAACAATTTGCCTAACAGTCACATAGCTAAGTGGTGGGGGAGGGATGGAACCCAGGTCTCTCCTTCTTCCGGCCCATGTTTTATCCACCAGAAGTCCAGGGGCTTGCTCCTAGGTACTGGGCAGCCAGTTCATTTCTTTTTCAGTTCCTTTGCCCCAGGCTTGGCAGTAGTGGAAGAGGGAGAAGAAAACCTAACCTTGAGAACTGAGCGCTCACAGTGTGGGACAGAAAAATAACTTTCCTTCTACTCTTCTAATCTCTTCTGATTGGACCAATAATAAAATTAGCACAAGGCAGAGTAACAGGAGAAAATTCATTACATAAGTACAAATAACAAATGTAGGTACATAGAGTAAATGCAGTCCTAGGAGTCTGGGACTTCAAAGGGCAAGTAGGCAGCTCACAGGTAGATGGGAAGGAGCAAACATGTGAACAAATTACAGCCCGGTCATGCAGAAACAATGGGATCTCGAGGGCGGTCTAACAGACTTTATTACATTGCTAGGGTCCCACTGTTGGAACACATAGTTCCTATTATGATGCTAAGGTAATAGCTCCCTTCCTTTAAGCAGCTTTTTTTTTTTTATCTGAATTCCTTTAGGCACGTAAGAGGGGAGGGTCAAAGTTTCTTTCGGAGTCTTTCATTTCTTAATAACCAGCTTAAAATGATCAAATCCAAAAAAGCATATTTCGGGGTAGCAAACTCTGCTTCCCCTTCCAGTTGCAGGAGCAGTTGGAAAAAAAAAACACACACACACACACAATAGTGTACAAACTCAGAAACAGGCAAGAGCCTGGCTTTGGCCAGGGAATGGTTAACTCAAGTTAGAGGGGAGGGGAAATCTTTGGAAAAGCCGGCTGGCCAGGGCTTGCTTTAGTCTCTGGCAGCCTGACAATGGAAGGCTTGAAGCCGGCAGACAGAATGAGGAGCATAGATCGTTCAGTAGCCACAGGCCTCTGGCCGGCTACACACTGATCAAGCTGCTCAGAGGGACTGGGGAGAAAGCCCCACTGGCTCTTCAAGCTCCTGGGAGAGCAGACACAAAGCCCCACGAGGGGAAAGGAAGTCGTGATCATCACACCTGCTAGAAGCTGCTAACAGTTTTCAAGTTTTCAGCCTGGTTCAAGGCTTCTTGGTTGACACAGCATCCATTCTCAGTAGGAACAGAGCCCTGTTTTCCCGACAGAGCCAGCTTACCTGTCCTGACGTGCAAGCACTGCTGGGCTCTCAGCTACTGGGGCAGTGGGAGGAGATGGGAACATTACCTTTAGTTTGCTGCATTTTCAACTCCTTGTTCTCGCCTCACTTTGGGGACTGACTACTTCTCCCGAAGTCAGCAGCACTGCCTTGGCAGTCTGGCATAACAGGCCAGTTTTTGGCTCCAGGTAGATGTCTGGATATCCCTTAGGCGTGGTGGATTTGAGCATCATTGTTAAGGTGTAGGGAAAGGAAAACACTCCCTTTGGGGTTTTTTTTCCCCCAAAAAGGGTATAGAGTGCGGTAAATACCTGAGGTGTGGCAGTTGTTGATCATGGAAACAATCCCTAGAGGTCAGGTCAGGTGAATGGAGGAACCCTCTTCATTCCATTCTTTGTGAAATCACTCTGCCCTTTTCTCCTGACCTGAGCCGGCGGACTCCTTTGAAGAGTTCAAATGCCCTGGGAATCAAAATGCCCTAAGCAGGCTTCTTTGCACTCCAGCTACACAGTAACAGCAACTAAGATGGGAGTTGATCCCCCTCTCTACACTCACCCCACCTCCAGAGTGTGGGTGAAGGGAGAGGTAGGGGAGAGGGAAACAAACATCCCAGAAAAGGACTGATGTCAGCCAAGCCCTGCAGCTGTGAGCAGTCATCTGCACCTCCTGCTGTCAGGAGAGCTTGCTGGCCTCGCTGGCACTGGCCCCTCCCTCACTGTCCTCAAGCCGTTTCTAGAAATGGGATGGAGAGTACCTTGTAGGTGGGCCATGCCAACAAAGCGGCCTACACCTACTTTAGTGGAATCCCCACGGGGCCTTTCGAAGCCAGTTTTCACCTCCTTTTCCCATGTAGCTGTTGCTTGTTTGTTTTTGATGACTGTGTTCATCCTAAAGCTTTAGTGGGCAGACTGGTTCCATGGTCAGGAGTGTGGACTTTGGACGCCAGCTCTCCCCTTACTCCTGCATGAACTTGGGTAAGCCATGACCCCTCTCTGAGCCTCATCTTCCTCACCTGTGAAACATGGGCAGAAGCGTAGTGCCTAGCTCATATATGGAAAGAGAAGATTGAATTGGGTTAATGCAGATACAGAGCCAGGCACGTGATAAATATTCTGTAAAGCCAACGTGCTATTTTTATTGTTCTTGAAGCATCTCTTCAGAATCTACGTAGGGTATTGAAGGCCTGATTACAACTCAACCCACTAAGCAACGCCAGCCAGGGCTAGGCCTGATTACAACTCTAAAAGCTGGTCCAGGTGTGTTTTTATGTTTCCTATGATTGATGTAAATACACAAATGAGTTAGCATCACAAAACTGCAAAAGACCCCTCTGTAGATAATGACTAGCAGGGATGGTTGGAGCATTAATTATTCATTTGTTCGGTTCCTTTAACAGGCATTTACCTAGGTCCTAGGGGCTACCATGTGCAAGTCTGTATGTCCCCAGACTTCTGAAAACTCATCTTCCAAATCGTTCCCCTCACCCTTCCTACCGAATCTCACTCCCAATCGAGGTGACAGGAAAAGTTGGCGCTCCCAGCTGCTGCCGCATGCGCTCCCCTGGCCCAGTCCGGGGCAGCTCCAGCAGCTCTGCTCACTTGCATCTTAATTGCTTTCTCTAGCCTGACCCAGCTGCACTTTTGGTTTCCCCACCCCATCCCCCACCACCACACGGGAACTGTTTCTCTTCTCCCTTTCCAAGTGGAATACTAACCTGTTGTCTGTTTGCTCGCTCCCCCCCTCCTGCCGTCTGTTATCCCGTTATCCCGGGCTTTCTGACCAGCTGCTCAGTCCTCCAGCCTGCTGCTGAACCGTGAGGTGCACACGTCAGTCAGAAAGGAGGGTATCTTGTAGGTGGGCCATGCTGGGGGCAGCTGTCTGCGCCTACTTTTGTGGACATCCCTACTGCAGAGCCACAGTGTGTCCCAGTTCTGAGGACCTGGCTCTGCCAAGAGAAACTTGGGCCATGTGGTTCACAGGACACAAAGGTCTTTTTACTTCAATGCGATTGGCCTTTTTTGTTTGTTTGATTACTGGGGATTTGCCAGATGACAAAAGCCTCCCACCACAACTGCTGTCCAGGCAGGTGTGTCCTCAGATGGTTTGGGAATGGGACATCTTGGTCTCCAGCTTGTGTCCGATATGTCTAAGGAAGATGGAGTTGTTTCCAACCAACAGGAAAAGGGTTCTAAGCTCCTGTTTGCTCTAACTAGCAGGCTATTCTTTTTTTTTCCTTTTGTCTCTCCTTTTAAATGCCTCTTTAAAATTGACTTTATGTTTTTAGAAAAGTTTTAGGTTGACAACAAAATTGACAGGAAAAGGTGGAGGATGGGTGAAAGGTGAAAGCAAATAAGAGGGACAACTTCCGGTTATAAAATAAACAAGCCACAGAGATGTGGACAGGGAATGTCCACAGACAGGGAATGTAGTCAGTAATATTGTAATAACTTTGCACAGTGATAGATGGTTACTAGACTTACCATGGTGACCACATCATAAGGTATATAAATGTCAAGTCACTATGTTATACACCTGAAACTAATACAATATTGTATTCCAACTTACCTTAATTTAAAAAAATTAATTGAAAGGAAGGTAGAGAGACTTTTCATGTACTCCCTGCCTGCACAATGCATTACCAACTTCCCCACGAGAATGGTAACATGTTAAAATTCAGGAACCTACACAGACACATCATAATCACCCGGAGTCCACAGTTTAACTTGGAGCTCACTCTTGGTGTTGCACATTCTGTGCGTTTGAACAAGTGTATAATGACGTGCATCCATCCTTGTAGTATCATACAGAGTATTTCCAATGCCCTAAAAATCCTCTCCTCTGCCTATTCACCCCTCCCCTCTCCCCCAAACCCTGGCAACCACTGACGTTTTTACTGTTTTCATAGTTTTCTAGAATGTCAGATAGTTGGAATCACACAGTATGTAGCCTTCTCAGATTGGCTTGCTGGCTTGCTTCCTTCCTTCCTTCCCTCCCTCCTTCCATCACTCTTTTTACATAGGATTTATTGTGGTGACATTGGTTAATAAAACTGTATAGCTTTCAGGTACACATCATCTGTACACTGTATTGTGTGTTCACCACCCCAAGTCAAGTCTCCTCCCATCACCATTTATCCCCCCTTCTCTATTTTCTACCTTCCCCATCCCCCTTTCCCTCTGGCAATCACCATACTGTTGTCTGTGTCTGTGAGGGTTCCTTTTTCCTTAGTCCCCTCACCTTTTTTGCCAGCCTCTTAACCCCCCTCCTCTCTGGCAGCTGTCAGTCTGTTTCTATTTTGCTTATTAGTTCAGTTTGCTCATTAGATTCCACATGTAAGTGAAATCATGTGGTGCTTGTCTTTCTCTGACTGGTTTATTTCCCCTAGAATAATGTTCTCCAGGTCCATGCATGCTGTCTTAAAAGGTAAGATTTCCTTCTTTTTACAGCCAAGTACAATTCCATTGTGTACATGTCCCATAGTTGTGTTATCCACCCATCTACTGATGGATACTTGGGCTGCTTCCATATCTTGGCCATTGTAAATAACACTTCAATGAACATAGGGCAGCATATATTCTTTCGAGTTAGTGTTTCAGGTTTCTTTGGGTATGTTTCCAGAAGTGGGATCACTGGGTCACAAGGCAGACCCGTTTTTAATTTTTTGACCTAACTCCATACTACTCTCCACAGTGGCTGCACTCAGATTGGGTTTTTTTTTTTTTCCGTAGTAATATGCATTTAAGTTCTCCCTATGTCTTTTCATGGCTTGACAGCTCACTTCTTCTTCATGCTGAATAATGTTCCGTTGTCTGGATGTACCACAGTTTATTTATCCATTTACCTAAGGACACCTTAGTTGTCTCCAAGCTTTGGCAATTAGGAACAAAACTGTTGTAAAAACATCCATGTGCAGGTTTCGTGTGGACATAAGTTTTCAACTTATTTGGGTAAATACCAAGGTCTAGCCTAATCTAGTCATCAGAATTGCTGGATCATATGTTAAGAGTATGTTTAGTTGTGTAAGAAACCAGCCAACTGTCTTCCAAACTGACCATCCCATTCTGCGTTCCCACCAGCAATGAGTGAGGGCCCTTGCTGCTCTGCGCGCTGCCGGCATGTGGTGGTGTCAGTGTTCCGGATAGCGGCCATTCGGATTAGGTGTGCAGGAATGTCTCGTGGTTGTTTTCATTTGCATTTCCCCGATGACATAGGATGTGCAGCATCTGTTCATATGCTTATTCACCATCTGTATATATTCTTTGGTGAGGTGTCTGTTAAAGTCTTTGGCCCAATTTTTAGTTATTTTCTTACTGCTAAGTTTCAAGTGTTTTGTATATTTTGGATAACAGTCATTCATCAGATGTGTCTTTTGCAAATATCATCTCCCAGTCTGTGGTTTGTCTTCTCATTTTCTTGATTAATGCTCTTTTAAAATTATGTACTCTACCTCTTGCACCGCTAACATATGCATATGATATTAGTTTCCACTGTACAGCCCAGTGATTGGACATTTATACAATTTATCAAGTGATCACCCTGATAAATCTAGTGCCCACCTGATGCCATACATAGTTTTTCATATTATTGACTATATTCCCTATGTTGTACTTTACATCCCTGGGACTATTCTGTAACTACCAATTTGTACTTCTTAAATCCTCCCCCTTTTTCACCCATACCCCTAATCTCCTCCCATCTGGCAACCATCAAAATGTTCTCTATATCTATGAGTTTGTTTCTGTTTTGTTTGTTCATTTATGTTGTTTTTTTAGATTCCACATATAAGTGAAACCATACGGTATTTGCCTTTCTCTGTCTGACTTATTTCACTCAGCATAATAGATGTAGCATTTCTTTAACTACCCCCTATTAGTGGGCATTTAAATTATTTCCGATTTTCTGCTGTTACTAACAATGCTGCAACAGAAATCCCTATAAAATATATCAGTTCCCACATGGGCAAATATATCTGTACAATAAATTCCTAGAAGTAGGTTTGCTTTGGTCAAAGGGTGTGACTTTTACATATTTATACAATATTGTTTATTTCAGTACTCATGGAAAGAATGAACAACCTGAAATGTTGCCTTTGCTGGAAGGCCTCTGTGGAGTTTATCACAGAAACCATCAAGTGCTTGGCTTTGAAGTATTTGTCTTTTATCTTGATCTACTGCAAGTTTGTTCCTTCTTTCCCCCAGTACGTATTAAGCAAACACTGTATACCAGGCATGTTGGTAGGCTTTGGGGATAAAACCACAAACAAGGGAGACATGGTCGCTGCCCTCATGATATTTATAGTTTGGGGGGTCGTGGTTGTGGGGGGGGGAGAAAGAAAGAGAGAATTAACACCAAAGAAATTAACATGTGAAAGAAATAATTATACACCAAATCATTACAAAGTGTGTCAAACGCCATGAAGGAGCAGTACAATGTGACCAAAGGTGTATACTAGGCTCCTGACTTTGGGGATCTGAGAAGACTTCCTAGAGGAAGTGGTGTATATTCTGATCAATGAGAGAGATCCAGGTAGACGGAGGAAATGGTTGGTTTGAAGGCTTGGAGTCAGAAAGAAGTGTACAGTAGGGCCAGCAGCATGGATTATAGGATCAAGAAAGGGCTTTCAAGGTCATTTAACTCCAATCTCCTCACTTGACATGTGAACAAACTTAGGTTCAAAGAACTAAATGACTTGGTCAAGGTAATACAGATAGCAGCAGAGCCAGGACTAGCACCTGGCTCCTCTGGTATTTTTCAGATGGCACTGTGCTGCAAAATGCAGAATGCCCATCCTGGGTCTAGACGCCTATGGGATAATTGCGTAGCTTCATGTGGAGGGAGTGTTTAAGTGCAGGTCCTGTGACTAGCAGCCTGCCATGTTTGTTTCTCTTTACTAGTAAGATACAGTTTGGGCAAGTGGCAGTGTAGCATTCCAGTCTAGTGGGTGGTTTTAGTCCTCAGCGTGCTTGTCTCTTCTCCAAGTTTAGATAATAAATAATAATGATATTAATAATGGTGGTTATTTATATAGTGCTTGCTGTACGTCAAATGCTGTTCTAAGCATTTTATTTGTATTTCATTTAATCCTGACAATAATCCTACAAGGTAGGTATTATTATCACCCCATTTTACAGATGACGAAATTGAAGCTCTGAAGGTCAAGGCATTTGCTCAAGGTCACAGAGCTAGTGAGTGGCAAAGCATGGATTCAGTCCAAGCAGTCTGGTTTTAGGGCTCACATACTCTTTCCAATCACTCTCAGTGTCAGCAGCAAAGTAGTAGGCTCAGGTCTGGACCCTGAGCAGCTTTGTGCTTTAGAGGGCCTACACAACCCTAGCTGCACATGAGAACCACTTGAGGAGCTTGCTAAAAATGCTGATGTCCAGGCCTCACCCTAGGTCAGTTAAATCTCAATCTCTAGGGGTGGATTCCAATCATTGATGGTTTTGAAAAGCTTCCCTAGTTAGTCCGATATGCAGCTAAAGTTGAGAAGCACTGGAAGATAGCCTTACCATTCCTTCTTCATTTGGATGTGTTTTAGTTCAAGCTGGTACAACAAAATACCATAGGCTGGGAGGCTTAAACAACACTTCTCACAGTTCTGTAGGCTGGTGAGTCCAAGGTCAAGGTGGCAGTAGATTCAGTGTCTGGTGAGAACCTACTTCTTGGTTTGCAGGCAGCCACCTTCTTTCCGTGTCTTCACGTGGTTGAGTAAGGGAGATCATCTCTCTAAGTCTCTCATTATAAGGGCACTAATCCCATTCATGAGGGCTCCACCTTCATGACTTAATCACTTCCCAAAGGCCCTATCCCCACATAGCATCACACTGGGGATCAGGCCTTCAACATATGAATTGTGGGCGTACACAAACATTCAGTCCCTAGCAGGAGGCAACCAGCAATCCATGTTTTCCTTTGTGTTCGGAATATCAGGTTTGTATGACACTTATAGAGGCATTGACTCATACCACACCATGAGCTCCAGTCTTAGCATAAAGAATTCATTCAGCCCTGGCTGGTGTGGCTCAGTGGATTCAGCACCAGCCCGCAAACCAAAAGGTCGCTGGTTCAATTCCCAGTCAGGGCACATGCCTGGGTTGTGGGCCAGGTCCCTGGTTGGGAGTGAGTGAGAGGCAACCAGTTGATGTATCTCTCACACATCAACGTTTCTCTCCCTCGCTTCCCATCTCTCTAAAAATAAATAAAATATTTTTTAAAAAAAGAATTCATTCAGGGCCCTGGCTGGTGTTGCTCGGTTGGTTGGAGCGTAGTCCCATAAACTGAAAGATCACAGGTTTGATTCCTGGTCAGGGCACATGCCTAGTTTGTGGGTTTAGTCCTCTGTCTGGATGCATAGAAAAACTGTCCGCATATGAGAACAGTACCCAGTCGGGGCACATATGGGAGGTAACTAATGTTTCTCTCTCACATCAAGATTTCTTTCCTTCTCTCTCTCCCTCCCTTCCCCTCTCTCTAAAATCAATGAGCATGTTCTTGGGTAAGGATTTAAAGAAAAAGAATTCATTCAGTGCACATGCTATGGTAGCCACATTCAACGTTGATATGTGGTCATAAGCGTATCAAGGGCTAAGATCAGACAGCATTCTCAGTGCTGGGCATCAGGAGACAGTGTAGCTTAGTGGTACAGAGCTTCATTCTGCATCAAACATACCCAAATTCAGGCAGATGCTTTGTCTCTCATGTTCTGTAATTTTGAGATTTATCCTTTTACCAACTCCACTTTGTCATCTATGAAATCTGGCTAATAAGATAACATTACCCATTTTATGAGGTTTTTGTGAAGATTAAGTGAGCCAGAACATGTAAAGGACTCAGTGTAATGCCTGGCACCTAACACTTGGTAAATATTGGCCTTTTTTTTTTTTTTTTTTTTACTTCAGGACAATTCATATAGCTTATTCGAGCCTGGTCACAAGCAAACAGTTGTATTTGAGAAAAGCTACAAGTAACACTGATACTGAAGGAAACTTGGTTTGACATTTCCTAAGTGCCTGATATATGCAATGAAGGGTGCTAGGCCCTGAAGTGCTAGAACAGGGAGGAAGGCCCAGTACCTGCTCCCCTAAGCCAGCTGGCTGCCAGCCCAGATATTGTACCCAGATAACTCTTACCAGATAGACTGTGCCATAGCAGAAGTCTAAACAAGGGGAGGAATCAGTTAAGGCAAGGAGATGGGGACACTCAAACAAGGTTAAGGACATGGGAGTGTGTGTTGATCATATCCAGAGGGCATAGGCTGAGAAAGAATGTTAAGTGTGAGGTTGATGCTGTCCCAAATGGCTGCTTCCTTCCAGGTGAAAGAAGCCACACATTTGTGAGTGATGTCATGACTTTACTGCGTGTTAATATTCACTCTAAGCCCAGGGAACAAGAAGAGCCCTGTGACAGCCATTCCTTGCCATCATCTTGGCCAGGAGCATGGCACCCAGAGTCCAGACTTGAGGGCCTGGCTACTTGGACTGGAACATTTATTTCCTGGTGACTAAATCACCTCATCCCATCTTCTATTTTTAGGCTCAGAGCCCCTACCTTCCCCACTGTGGAGGAGTAGACGTCCATTTCTCAGGAGCCACGGACTGCTTCCGGCAGATAGTGAAGGCCCAAGGGGTACTGGGGCTCTGGAATGGATTGGCAGCCAACTTACTGAAGGTGAGAAGAGTTGTCAGTCTCTACTGTTTTTTTACCTCTTCCAGTTCCTTTACCACTGCACGTATAGTTTGGATGGAGATGCCCCCTCTAATATTGATAGTAACCAGAGGCCCACGAGTACAGCCTGGCTGTCAACCCTGAAGAGAGAAGACCTTGTGCAATGTTGGGGCCTCTGATACCCCATCCCAGAGGGGCTGATCATTTAATGTAGAGGTTCCTACCATGGGGGTTCATGGACTCCCAAGGGGAACCTAACCCCCATCCTAAAATTGTATGCAAAAATGTGGATGTGTGTGCATGTGTGCCCGTTTCTGGGGAAAGGATCCATAGATTTTATCATATTCCCAAGAAACTCCATGACCAAAAAAAAGAAGAAAGGTTAAGAACTCTGGATTACCCTGACTGGTGTGGCTCAGTTAGTTGGGCATCGTCCTGCAAAGCAGAAGGTCAGCCGTTCAATCCCTGGTCAGGGCACATGCCTGGGTTTGGTCCTGGTTGGGGCACATACAAGAAGCAACCAATCAATGTTTCTCTCCCTCTCTTTCTCCCTCCCTTCTCTTCTCTCTAAAAATAAATAAATAAAATCATTTTTTTTAAGAAGAGAACTCTGGGTTAACCTCACATTAGTTGACACATAAATGGGTCCAGTCAAGACAGGCATATGTTGACAGGAAGTATCAGATTGTCTATGTGTATATTAATCCAGACCTGTGATTCCCCAGAGCCATTCAACTGTTCTGCCATTCCTCACGCCCGACCTGCCATCTTTCCTGATTCCAAAAAGAATTACCATGTTGTATTATCCACAGCCTTTAACTCAGTTTACCCTGACTCTAGTTGATTGCAGACAAATTGACACTTTAAGACTTTAACATGATTTTTATTTTATTTTTAAACAGATAGTTCCATATTTTGGAGTTATGTTTGGTACCTTTGAGTTCTGCAAGAGAATCTGTCTTTACCAAAATGGTTACATTATGTCACCTCTGAGCTATAAATTGACCCCAGGGGTGGACCAGAGTTTGAAGCCCCAGGAATTACGAGAATTAAAGAAGTTCTTCAAAACTGGAAAACTAAACTCTAGAAAACCAACTCTTTAAAACTGAACGGAAGTAGAAGCGCACTGACTGAAGGGTGTTGCAGTCACAGACAAATGTAGCCTCATAATTGCACACGTGTGGAGTGATAAGAGGGTACTCTGATCTGCTGCTCTTGGAAATGAGAAGATTCAGCCATACGCAACCTCTGCGCTCCAAACTGATGTTCCTGGGAACACCTGCACTGTGGGAAGGTTTCCCAACATGACCGTCTCCTGATGGCGTTTCACCAGATTTTATAACAAAAGCTAGCAGTGATGATATGTGCTATTTACACAATACCAAAGAAAGGGCATTGTCATGACACCGCAAAGCAACATGCAGTTGAAGTGGCTGAGCAGAGACCATGTCATGTACTCAAGTCACAAGGGCACAGCTTTGCACTAACCCATATTGGCCTGGTTTTGCTCAATTTGACCTGAGATTTACTACTATAATCATTCTGGAATTCATAATCTTTGCTGACTTCTGAGTGCACACATCACAGTGTAAACTATACCTTATCAGAAGCTAAAATGAAAGTGTTTAACATTTGAAAGTTATGAATATCAGAGTAGAATCATCCTTTATTTAAATTGGAAGCATCCCAGACTTAGAATCTGGTGTCTCAGGAAGGCAGTTTTTAGTATGACTGTTTATTCATGCCCCGAAAGACCTTCTTCCAGTTGAAGTCATGTACAGTTTAAGTGGCCTGAATTCTCTGCCTTTTTAACTTGCTTTGCAAGCCTACCTTGAAAATAAATTATTTAGTCGACTTATGTTATTCTCATAAGACATCCCAGTGGCCTAGAAATGATCGAATAGAGCATTTTACACACATTACCCCCCCAAAAAAAAATAACTGACAACAGTTTAGGCTAATTATCTCTATTAGATTTTTAAAAAGTCAAATTTTGGATTGTTCCACCTTGGGGATTTTGTGTCAAGTTTATATAACTTTACTTTTGAATAGTGTCTATCCATGCATTAAGTAATATCTAATATTATGATACTAATTTATACACACACAAGTTTTCAGTATGTTGAAAATATTTTTCCCTATTAAATTCATTTTCCAAATAAAAATGATGTGTTGGTCATTTCTTACTAATCGGAGTTACAAAACTATGGTTAAATATATACTGGCCAAAATCTTTAAATTCTCAGAACCTTGTCCTATTGAAATATACCAAAATAACTTATTTTTCCAACTGTCATGGCAGATTGTGTTTTAAGAGGAGTGGCAGTTAATATACACATGAAAATCTCATCTGTAGCCCAATCTGTTAGAGTCTGAAGGATGGCAGACTCTTTACCCAGAGTGAATAGTTCCCATTTGTTACTCTTTATATCCCTTGAGTTGAACAATTTTTTTTAAATTCTGAAAACTGCAAAAATTTTGTTCTAGTAAATCTAAAATCATAATGGTTACTTACCTCGTATCAGTATCTTTTTTAAAAATTTTTAAAAGACTTTATTTATTTTTAGAGAGGGAAGGGAGGGAGAAAGAGAGAGAGAAACATCAATGTGCGGTTCCTGGGGGCCGTGGCCTGCAACCCAGGCATGTGCCCTGACTGGGAATCAAACCTGCGATGCTTTGGTTCGCAGCCCGCGCTCAATCCACTGAGCTACGCCAGCCAGGGCTATATCTTTAAAAAAAATTTATATGTATTGATTTTTAGAGAGAAGGAGAAAAAAAACATGAAGTTGCTGTTCCACTTATTTATGTATTCACTGGTTGCTTCTTGTATATGCCCTGACCTGAGATCGAACTCACAACCTTGACATATTGGGAAGATGTTCTAACTAACTAAGCTATGGGGCCAGGGCCTCATATTAATATCTTCTGTGTATTCTTCCACACATATGATGAAACAAATAGCTAAGCTCTTGCTCCTGCCATGTATAGGAATGTTTTCTGAGCTGCTGTTTGCTTTTTTTTTAATTAAGGAGGAAAAGCATATGCTTCATTTTTCTTATTTGAAAAGAACTCTTTAAAACTCTAGCTCTGATCGAGGTCAGAAAGCTCAGCTGGTTGGAGTGTCGTCCTGATGCACCAAGGTTGTGGGTTTGAGCCCCGGTCAGGACACATGCAAGAAGCAACCAGTGAATGCATAGATCAGTGGAGCAACAAATCAACAATTCTCTCCCTCTGTCTCTCTGTCTCTCTCTACCCTCCTTCCCTCCCTTCCTCTACCTAAAAAAAAAAAAAAAACCTCTAGCTCTGTTTCTAAAACGAACCTAGAGCTACTTCCATTTTCTCAGAGTTATAAAGGGAATGTTCTGCTTTATGGCTGGCAGTGTGCACCAAACTGGACTAAGTCCTTTAGGAGAATTATATAAAGTGTGATGCAGTATTGATCCAGAAGTAACTTACAGTCTTCAGGAACAAAACTTACCTACATACATGAAATGACTATGATTACAAAACAAATGCAAGCAAAGGCATGATAATGTGGTAACAGCTGTTTGCAAGATGGCCAGGGGTTCTGTGTACACTTACTGAATCAATGATTAACAGGACCGTTAGGTGAGAGGGGCCAGTAATGGGCAGGAGGGTTTGGAGGTAATAAGTCTTGAACTAAGTTTTGAAGGAAGTGACAGGATATTAGTTGGTTAAGAATAAGTTGGAGGGCACTAGAGGTTGAAGGCAGGTCATGTGCAGTGTCACAGAGATGGAAGCAAGCAAAAGATGTTTGGGATAGAGTAAGAAGACTGGCTTCATGCATTTATTCAGCTTCTGGGTACTCTGGACCCAATGGTACATAAGTCAGATAAGACCCTTGCCCTCCTAGAGCTTGCATTCCAGTAAAAGCAGCAGTCAATAAAGACATAAACAAATCAACAAGATTGTAATGCTATCAGGGAAATACACAGGGTGCTTTATTAGAGAAATATGTGGAAGTGAGGGGAATGTTTTAAATCGGAGCCAGGAAAGGCCACTCTGAGATGTGACATTTGAGATGAGACCTGGAGGGTGAGAATGAGCTAACCATGCAAAGAGCTAGAGAGAACATTTCTGGCTGAGAAAGTAGAAGATGCCAAAGTGGTGCTGGGAGTGGGGAAAGACTTAGTGAACAGAAAAGAGATGAGTGTAGCCAGAGTGATTCATGAGTGAGTCAGTGTGCAAGAGGAGGTTGGATAGAGAGCCAGATCATGTGTGGCCATTTGGGCCACAGTAAGAAGTTAGAGTTTACTCTAAATGCAGTGGTGAATCATTGCAGGGTTTCTTTTTAATATGTTGTGGTTCATTTTTTAAAAACCTTTTAATTTATTTATTTTTAGAAAGAGGGGAAGGGGAGGAGAAAGAGAGGGAGAGGAACATCAATGTGTGGTTGTTTCTCATATGCCCCCTACTGGAGACCTGGCCCGCAACCCAGGCATGTATCCTGACTGGGAATCGAACCAGCGACCCTGTAGTTTGCAGGCCCACGCTCAATCTACTGAGCTACACCAGCCAGGGCTCATTGAAGGTTTTTGTGCTGAGAAGATACAATCTGATTTTCAGTTTTAAAATTTCCTTCTGCTTGCTGTTTGGATAATAGGTTGGAGGGAAGTGAGGTTGTGAGTGGGAAGACTAGTGAAGAGATTATGACAAAGTCCAAGTAAGACATGATGGCTTGGACTGGAATGGTAGCAATAAATATGGAAAGGAGTGAATGGGTTCAAGACCTACTTTGGAGTCGGACTCAGCAGGATTTGCTGGACAATCGAATGTAGGGAATAAAAAGAAGGAATCAAAATGGCACCTAGGTTTTTGGCTTTTGACTTAACTAACAAGGTAGATGTTGTTGCCATTTGCTAATGTGGGAAAGACTGGTAAGAGCCAGAGTTTTGGTAGAGAAGGAATTCAAAGGTCTCTTTTGGCCCTGGCTGGTGTGGCTCAGTGGACTAAGTGCTGGCTTGGGAACCAAAGGGTCGCCAGGTCAATTCCCAGTCAGGGCACATGCCTGGGTTTTGGGCTAGGTCCCCTGTAGGGGGTGCACGAGAGGCAACCACATGCTGATGTTTCTCTTCTCCTCTTTCTCCCTCCCTCTGAAAAATAAATAAATAAAATCTTTTTTTAAAAGGTCTCTTTTGGAAATGTTAAATTCAAAATGCCCTATGAGACATCCAAGAAGACAGCTGTCTTGAGTGTCGACTGTGTTATTATCCAAATCAGTTGTGGTAGACAGAATAATGACCCCAACCAAGGGTCTCCACACCCTAATCCCTAGAATGTGTGAACATTTATCTTACATAGCAAATGGGGGTTTGCATCTGTAATTAAGGTTGAGATTATCATGGTGTATCTGGGTGGGCCCAATCACAAGTCCTTAAAGTTGGGAGATAGGTGGAAGAATGGGGCACAACAAGAGGTGGAAGAAATGAGGCAAGAATAACTTTACTCATGCCAGCTGTTGCTGGCTTTAAAGACAAAGGTGCCCAGGAACCAAGGGGTGGGTGTGACCTCTAGAAACTGAGCATAACCCTCAGCTGACTGCCAGCAAGGAAATGAGGACCTCAGTCATACAACCACAAGGAACTGAATTCAGCCAACAACCTGAATGAGCCAGAAAACAGACTTTCCCTGACACCTTCCAGAAGGGACCCATTCTGGCCAGACACCTTGAGTTTAGCCCACTGAGACCCACATCAGACTTCTGATCTCCATAACTGTAAGGCAATAAATTTGTCTTGATTAAGTCACTGAGTTTGCAGTAATTTCTTACAGCAGCAATGGAAAACTAATATTTCAGAACAGTCTTAATAATAAACCAGAAATGTACTGGGCAAAACCTGGAAAAGTCTGCAGTTAATGGGAGAGTAGTGACTGGAGACAGAAATTTGGGTGTCATCAGTACATAGATGGCATTTAAAGTCAAGAGACTGAATGAGACCACCAAAGGAATGGATGGGAAGAAACCCCTGGTGAAAACGGAAACGACAAAAAAATGACTAAACAAATGCCTCAAGGCCCTGGCCAGGTGGCTCAGTTGGTGTGAGTGTCGTCCCATGCAGCAAAAGGGTTTCAGGTTCAATACCTGATCAGGGTGCATTGGTATTTCTCTCTCTCTCTCTCTCTTTCTCTCTCTCTCTCTCTCCCTTCCTCCCTCCCTCCCTCCCTCTTCCTCTCTCTCTCTCAAATCAATGAACATATCCTTGGGTAAGGAATTTTTTTTAAAGTGGCCTCAAGCAAGATGTAGAGGAACTGGAACTCTTGTGCCCTGCTATTGGGGATCCAAAATGGTAAAATTGCCCTGACTGGTGTGGATCAGTGGATTGAGCGCCAGCCTGTGAACCAAAGGTTTGCAGGTTCAATTCCCAGACAGGGCACATGCCTGGGTTGTGGGCCAGGTCCTCAGTAGGGGGCACTCCAGAGGCAACCACACATTGATGTTTCTCTCCTTCTCTTTCTCTCCCCCTTCCCCTCTCTAAAAATAAATAAAATCTTTAAAAAAAGAAAAGAATTGACTATTGATTTACAAAAAGGATGGATGAATCTCAATATATAGGAAAAGAAGCCAGACACCTCTTCAAGGGTACATACTTTATGATTCCATTTATATGAAATTCTAGAAAAAAATAAACTAACTTATAGTGACAGAAAGTAGACCAGTGGTTGTTTAGGGAGAAAAGAAAGGATTACAATGGGGCACAAGAAAAATTTAGTTGGTGATGGATATGTTCACTCTCTTAATTGTGATGGTTTCATGGGTATATACATATGTAAAAGAACTTAGCAATTGTACACTTTAAATATGTACAGTTTTGCCCTAGCTGGTGTGGCGCAGTGGATTGAGTGCCGACCTTCGAACCAAAGGATCATTGATTCAGTTCCCAGTCAGGGCACATGCCTGGGTTTCAGGCCAGGTCCCCAGTAGGTGGTGTGTGAGAGGCAACCACACATTGTTTCTCTCCCTCTCCTCTTCTCTCCCTTCCCCTGTGTCTAAAAATAAATAAAAATATTTTTTTAAAGATTTTATTTATTTATTTTTAGAGAGGGAAGTGAGGGAGAGAGAGAGAGAGAGAGACATCAATGTGCGGTTGCTGGGGGACATGGCCCGCAACCCAGGCATGCGCCCTGACTGGGAATCGAACCTGCAATGCCTGGTTCGCAGCCCGCGCTCAATCCACTGAGCTACACCAGCCAGGGCAAAATAAATAAAAATATTTTTTAAAATCTGTTTAAAAATATGTACAGTTTTATTGTGTGATACTTCAAAAAGATTGTTTTTTTTTAAATTTTGTTTAATTTTAGACAGAGGAGAAGGGAAGGGAAAAAGTGAGGGAGAGAAACATCAATGCGTTGATCAGCTGCCTCTTGCACACCCCCAACTGGGGACCTGGCCCACAACCCAGTCATGTGCCCTGACTGGGAATTGTGAATCCAACCAGCGACCTTTTGTTTCACAGGCCGCACTCAATCCATTGAGCCACGTCAGCCAGGGCTGTTGTTTTGTTGTAGGCAGTTACCCCAGGGCTGGAATTTCAAAGCGTGCCCAGAGGGGCCAGAAATGAAATCCTTGGGGAAGGAGAAAGAAAAGGGCTTCAAATGCTAAACTGAGGAATTCAGGTTTGACCCTGCAAGCAAAGAGGAATCACTGGTTTCTTGACCAATATAGGTGATGTGATAAAAACTGGATGTGGGCAGATTGTTCCAGAAACTAAAGTGACGTACTAGAGACAGTAAGATTGGCCCACAAACGATGAGCATTGTTTCCTCCTCAGTAATTACACTGTGAACACCAGTGTGATGTTATAATCTTCCATATTGCAAATGCAAGCCAGATCCAAAAACTGAGAGTGCCTGATCTGGGTACTTCTTAGAGACTCAAATCCTGCTTATATGGGCTCTGATATGGTTGCCATCCCTTCTCGGGGATGGAGACCTGGCTGACCACCTTCTTAAGCGAAGGTGGAGTGATTTGGTCATTAAAACTCAGAGTTAGTCGACCTAAGTATTTTTCTTAGTATTAATGAAATCTAACATGTATTGAACGTTAACTATGTACCAGTTTTTGTTTATACATATGTAATTATCACTTCGGTACTTCGAATGAGAATAGTATAGGTACTATTCTCATTCCTATTTTACATGTGAAGATATTGGAGTTCATAGAGATTAAGTAACTTACCCAAGGCCTGACAGCAAGTGGCAGAGCCAGTATTTGAACTCAAGCAGTGTGGCTCCAGAGCCTACCCTGTTGACCACTGGGCTAAATTACCTCTCTTCTTATTTTGTCCCAGATTCCCAAACTCAGATGCTCAAATGCAATTCGGGGCTTATACATACAAAAGCAGATAGTCATAGAATCTTAGAATTGGAAGGGTGCAGAACTTTCTTTCCAGCCAACACAGCAATCTCCTCTGCAGTGTCCCTAAGAAGTGACCAGTTCCACACTCCTAACATTTCCAGTGACAAAAAGTTCCCCACATTCCATGTTTAAGTAGCTGATATTTTAGAAAGTTATTTCTTGTTCAGCTGAAGTTTACCTCCGTGAAACTTCTACCCGCTGGTGTTGATTCCATATAGAATGTCTAATTCTCTTCTGCCTGACAGTCCTGCTTCAGTTTTGAAATAAGATGTCCCTCCTTCACCCAAAGCTCTTTCCCAGTTAAAGACCTCTCAGTCAGTCAGCCATTTCTCATATGACATGAATTATAGGCACTTCCCTTTCCTGACTGCCTTCTTTCAATGCTCCAGTTTGTTAATGTCCTCTTAAACGTGGCATCCAAAAATAAGCACAAAACTCTATACACTGGCCAGCAGAGAAAGCCCCCTGATCAGTTCACCTCCGTCCTCTTGTCCCAGCCTCGTACTCATTAGCAGTTTTTGGCATTGTCATTTCACAGTCAACTAAGATCCCCAGTTTTCACAATGCTACGTTAGGCTCCAGCTCCTCATCTTTAAACATCCTGCACTAAATACGGTATTAGAGCATTCTATAGGGTCCTTCGTGTCTTGTAATCCTGGGTTTATTTGGACCTTAGCCATTCTGACTCAGTTCCTAGAGATCTGTGATACCTTTTGGTCTTTGTCATTGAAAGTCCAGCCCTCCTTTCATCTATATACTCTTATGTACTTTTAAAATCCGAGCTCATCAGAGACTAATCTGTAAGGACACCTTAGTTTATTAGATATGTCTCCCTTTTTAATTTCTAATTGTGTCACAGGTGGGCACAGGTAACCACATTCTTGGTGATCATGGACAAAGAATTGAACCAAACACACAGAGAGTTTATGTCAGAAAGAGAGACATTTATTAAGCAATAAGTACACTCTACGGAACATGGGAGCAGGCCAACTCTGAGCACAGACTGACCCCAAGGGACTGGAAGAATTCTATTTTTTTAAGATTTTATTTATTTATTTTTAGAGAGGGAAGGGGGGTGGAGAGAGAGAGAGAGAGAGAAACATCAATGTGCGGTTGCTGGGAGACATGGCTTGCAACCTAGGCATGTGCCCTGACTGAGAATGGAACCTGCGATGCCTGGTTCGCATCCCGCGCTCAATCCACTGAGCTACACCAGCCAGGGCAGAATTCTATTCTTTTAGGGTGGATATTCCTGGCCAGTGCTGGAGGGATTCTGTTCTTATAGGGCGAATATTCCTGGCTAGTTTTGATGGGGCTTTTTTACTTACTTATTTATTTTTTTAGAGAGGGGAAGGGAGGGAGAAAGAGGGAGAGAGAAACATCAATGTGTGGTTGCCTCTCATGTGCCCCGCACTGGGGACCTGGCCTGCAACCCAGGCATGTGCCCTGTCTGGGAATTGAACCTGCAAACCTTTGGTTCACAGGCTGGCGCTCAACCACTGAGCCACAACAGCCAGGGCTGTTTTTTGGGGGGGGGGTTATTGCACATGTACAAGTAGTTATATTACTTTAAAGCTAATGTGCATGTGGTTTCCCATGATCTTCCTTGAGTAGCCACCAGGGAAGGGGGTCGCACAATGTTAATTCATTATAATGCTATTATAATGAAGTAGTGGTCATGTAGCATCTTCTGTGCAGGTACATTCTTGATTCACCGTGATTCAGCACTTTCCCAGGAAGTGGGAACTACCGGTCTTAGAACAGGGTCTCTGCCCTGTATTGACGTCCTTTGTCTTAGCCCTGGGGCATCTCTGGAGTTTCCTCCTTCCTATCTCCTGCCTCAATTGGACTTTTTCCAAAGTGTACAGGTCTGAATTTTATCTCTGGAATCTATGACCTCTTGAGCTGTCTTTCTCTTTAGGCCTTTGGCCAGGAG
>PVIA01011129.1:7004-46947 GCA_004024845.1 Tonatia bakeri
GGGTCGGACAAGGTCGCCTCCCAGATCCCAATGTCAGTCTCATCATCTGTGGGATGGGGTCGGACAAGGTCGCCTCCCAGATCCCAATGTCAGTCTCATCATCTGTGGGATGGGGTCGGACAAGGTCGCCTCCCAGATCCCAATGTCAGTCTCATCATCTGTGGGATGGGGTCGGACAAGGTCGCCTCCCAGATCCCAACGAGTTCAACGGCCAGGGGATTCCAGACCTGCTCCCAGTCCCCGACACCCTTCGGAAGGGGGGGGGGCTATCTGCATTATCAGGCTGCCATTGTGGGGGTAGGGAGTTTACATGAATAGTCTCTATAAATACTATTTAAAAACACAGCTTCTATGAATATAACATAAACAAAGAAATAATTTAAAAGAGAAAAATCTTAAGGTGAGTGCTATTCTTAATAATACAGCCTTGACTTGTTTTTAAAAAGAAATATTTCTTAAGATAGTGTGATTAAGCAGTATGTTTTGTTTCCAAGAAATTTAACCAGCATCTCTGCCATTTTCTTGACATAATACACCACTATATCCCCTCATTTCCTCATCTCTTTTCATTGTTCAACTATCCTTGTTCTGAATGCTCTACTCTCTGGCGAACCACAACATACAACATAGAAAGTTCGTTAATATAACTTATAATTTTAGAAGGAAAAAACCCAACAACTGATTACCAAATGAAAATTACAGTCAAAATGTTGTTTGGTTTTCCTGTCAGCAAATATCCAGCATGCTTTTATTCAGCAGGTAAACTAAACTGAGTACTTCATTCAACATCAGAGGCATAGTCAGCATCAAAATATCAACCAAGTGATTAGACCACTGTATCAAATTAGCAGCCTTACCCATTTGCTGAAGTAAGGGTCTTTTTCAATGGACATTAGTCGTAGGAGCAGTAAACATTGTTAAAGGAAGCCACAAGGAAGGAACGATTGAAAAACCAGATGTAGTCACCATCATTTGTATTTGACAAATGCAGAGGATGTTTAGGCTCATCGACCATGACAGAACTCAATTCAATCTTAGATTGCAATGCCCAGATAACTCAAGTGTGTTACCATGCTGTCTACTGCACCCACACACAATACGGTCCATCCACACTTGGTGACTTAGCCGCCGTGACACGCTGCTCTGTCTCAAATAAGGACAGGCGTGACCCCATGTGCTGTGGAACAGAGCTGAGATGCACCTGGTGGCGATATTGTGCTAACGGGCCTTAAGAGATTCAAGGGAACTTATTGTAGTCTTGGGAAACACAAAGGGTGCCACTTTAAAATGTCTTTAAATTGTCACCACCAGCTTAGTGATTCCACTTCTCTCGCAGCAGCTCCTAGGCAGGAAACGGTCTCCCTGGCTTCCAGCAACTGTCATTTTCCATCTGGAGCTGAAGAGGTGTTTTCCCCTCATGATTTTGTCTTCTATACTAAAATCTTCACACTGCCATTAATTTCTTAAGATGCAGAAGCTTCTATATTATATTCAGACACTTTACATGCTAGATTTGTAATGCCATTGCTGTGTGCCTATTCAACTTTTTGCCAAGTTTTATATTTCCTCTATGTCTCTCAAAAAGTTGGGGGGAGGACTGAATTGGGGGAGCTGGGTAAGGCAGGGGAGAGTAATGGAGGGAAAATGGGGACAACTGTAATTGAACAACAATAAAAAAAAATTTTTAAGTTTGTCAAACATTTACATAGTTCTCATTAAGTGAAAAGTACATTTTTTCCCATTGCATTTATTGTCTGACTATAAAGGAATAGACTTAAATATTTTAAGAACTGATGTTTATCTATTACTATAAGATTTATTCTAAAAAACAACCATTCCTAATCTTTTTTCATCGTGAGAAAGTTTGCACAAATAAGGTTAGGCCGTGGGTTTTTTCCTAGACTAGCCTTGAAGTATCAGATTTAACATAACTTCAGGCATAAACAACACTAATAGAATTATAAGCACAGCATTTTAATGAAACCTATTATTTTCCACCAGATATATCTAGCTTCCTGATACCACTTTAAGATAGGAATTTTTCTTTTAAAGCATATGACTCACTTAATTGCGTTTACTTGTGAAATTACTATGACTTTGCAAGGTCATCGGATCATAGATGAGGGACCTCTGCAGTGGTTCATTCTGAAGCACTAACAGAAAACAACCTGGCTCAGGGGTTTAGGCAGATGCTAGGGATCCCAAAGCTTTATTACTTTATATTAGCCAGAATAAATACTTTTTTATTAAATCTTTTAATTGATTAAATACCAAACTTATAAAGGGAGTGCTGGAAACACTTCTACACCCACTGCCCTTCATTCAAACAGGGAAGGAGATGCACGTCAAATCAGTGTGTTTTAAAACAGAATCGCCTATGGTGTTTCTAATAATTTGGATCCTCACGTAATCCAACTTGTCAGGCACAATTTTCAAGAGATTTTTGGTAATCCTCGGGCACCCACAACACTTAGTCATAGGTGAGGGTCATGGCTCTCCTCTCCACAGCCCCCTGAAAGCAAACCTCAGTCTGAATCCCAGCACACACGCCAGCATTTCTCAGCAAGCATGCAACAATCCCACCACCAGTTTGGCAAAATCCAAGGGAGCTGCAGCTCTCAACCCCTCTAGGTGCCCAGATAGAACCTTCCATGGATGGTTCACTGGACGCAAAGGAAGCAGCACTCTGACAGTAGGATTTAGTTAACTAGCGAGTCTGAGTCAGGAGATCGAGTAGTGTACAAACTAGCAGTTGAAACAGGCCACTGAGGAATCACGCTCTGGGTGCTGTGTCTAAGGACACCTGTTTGCTACATCTTCATATCCCATGTGGGCAAGGGCAGCCAGGGTCTTACAACACTTCTTAAAAATCCACCTATAATGAAAGCTACTAATTTCATCAGGAAATGTCCAGTACTAATGTGCACTAGTAGACAAACTATCAAAATGTCTTGTCTTATTTGGAGATGAATATAATTGAATGTCTCTGAGTTGTATGCAGCCTTTTGATAACATGCTAGCTAATGCTCCACCCCTGAACTGTGTATTTCTGACTAGACAACTAACCACAACAGGGTAGAGATTCAAACAAACACAAGCACATGTGTTTGTATCATGTGATGTGATCTCCAAAAAAATCTTCTGAAGTGCTTTAAAGAAAATATCCAAGACCTGCTGACTCAGAGTATCTGAGCCCAAAAATCTGCCTTATTGTACAGGTTCCTCTGCGGTACCTGAGCACACTAGAACTTTGTAAACCGCGGTCACAGATGTTGTAGCAGCTCTGAGGGACGCAGCCTTCTTTTGGAATCCTGGCTCTCCCACTTCATAGCTGTGCATCTTTGGAGAAGTTATTTCAACACCATGATTCAGCTTCCTCACCTATAAAATGGTCATTATCATACCTAGTTTACAGGATTTGTGTAAGAGTTCATTTAGGTTACACAGGTAAAGTTCCTGGCACAATGTTTTGTACATGTTGTGATTTAAATTTATTTGAAATATCCTTTGTTTTCTCTACTCCAGAAAACACATGTCCTAGATAATGACCCCCTTTGTCTTACCCCTTTTATACTGGCATGTTCACCCCTGAATAAGCTTCACTTGTGATCTGACCAGGGGGTTTTAGAGCAGAACCACAGTAGTCCTTGTTCTAGAAAGAACTTTCACAAATGTCAAAATCACAGCAGATTTTTTGGGAGATCATGTCCCATGGTTGATTTGTTCTTACTCTAAATAATAATACAGATGTATTCTTTACATGTGTGGTAAGGTCAAATTTGTATGTTCTGAACTTTGGGGGGAATCTCTTGTAAGATTAGAATCCTGTTGAATTTCATCTTGTTGAATACAATAAATCAAGATATAGTTGAATTCCTTTTTCAATGGTGTTTTATGATTTTTAATTGTATTTTTTCCATTACCATTTAGTCCCCTTATACCTTCCTCCCCACCGCAGTCACCACACCGTTGTCCACGTCTGTGAATCCTTTTTCCTCATGTAACCTACCTGCTCTTCTCCAACTTCATCTCATCTGTAAATGTGATTAGTATACCTTTAAGACTTTCAAGTCTTTGATTTTACAGAATGTTGGGCACACCGGAATGTGCCAGCCAAGTTGCAGTCGTTGCCCTCTGCAGGGGGTTACGGCGGTGACTGGTCTCCCCCACTGCTGTTGCATTCAGTCAGTGGTCTCCCATTTTCCCATGAGCAAGAATGTGTCAAATTCCTTGACCCAGGACACAGAATACCATGTCTGTTATAGTAACTTGCTCTGTCAGTCTACCAATTACTACAAAGAAAATAAAAGTAAAATTAGCATGACATGCACATTTTAACCTTTATTTTATTTTTTTTCATTACGGTAAACATTCAATATTATTTTCTATTAGCTTAGGTGTGCTGCATAGTGGTTAGATGAGTATATGATTTACAAGATGATTCCTCTAATATTTCAAGTACAACCCTGACACCATACATAGTTATTACAATACTATTAACTATATTTCTAATGCTGTATTTTGCATCCCTATGACCACTTGGTAACTACCAATTTGCACTTCTTAATCCCATCACCTTTTTTATCCAGACCCCCAACTCCTATGTCCTCTGGCAACCATCAATCTGTTCTCTGCATCTGCGAGACTGTTACTATTTTGTTCTTTAGATTCCACACATAAGTGAAATCACATGACTTTCTCAGTTTGACTTATTTCACTTTGTATAATATCCTCTAGGTCTATCCATGCTGTTGCAAATGGCAAGGCTTCATTCTTTTTATGGCCAAGTAATATTTCATTGCATATATGTACCCCAACATTTTTATCCAGTTATCTCTCTCTGGATGAGCAATTGAATTGCTACCAGTCTTGGCTATTGTAACTAATGCTGCAATGAACGCAGGGGTACAAATATCTTTTCAAATGATTGTTTTGGATATACCCAGAAGTGAAATTACTTTATTTTTTTGAAGAAACTTTATACTGCTTTCCACAATGGATGCTCCAGTTTGCATTGCCACCAATAGTGCACAAGGATTCCCTTTTCTCCACATCATCGCCAACACTTACTGTTTGTTGATTCACTGATGATAATTATTCTGACAGGTGAGAGATGGTATCTCATTGTGGTTTTAATAAGAATTTCTCTGGTGATTAGTGATGTTGAGCATCTTTTCATATGTCTAGTGGCAATCTGTATGACATGATTTCTTTTTATTGTAATGATGTTGAGATTAGAAAACTCCAATTTTTTTTTCTAAATAAGGAGTAGGTTTTAATTCATGGGCCAAAAACCATTGTTAGCGACAACCTAAAACAAAATTTTGACAATGATTCCAGGTCCTGTTCAAACATAGCAGTCAAGAATGCCATGACCGATTATTCAGTAATGTCTGCCATGGGTAGACAAGACAAGAAGGTGGTAGCACTCTTGTAACATATTTAGATGTCATCCTTGGCCTCGATTAAATCTACCCCTTAATTTACTGTGCTTTAAAACCTTATCTGGCCTGCCATTTATAGAGTCCATCTTTTTCCTCCTGTAGACAAAATGATTAATACCAATTTCCCATTGTGCCAATGTTTCTGATTTTTCATATTTCTTTGAAATTGGTGAAATTTCTCAGTTCTGTGATTTGTGAGTTTTCATAGTACTTGGAGATGTAATGGAGCTGGATGTGGAGATTTTAACTCATGTATAGCAAGAAAAGTATTCTATTATAATGTTTTCAACTATATTGGGCTTCTAGTTGCTCTTACTATTATGGCAAATTTTATGTTCCAAAGATAACCACAGTAATTCCCTCCCACATGCTTTACTTATAATGCAAACTTGACAGTCCACAAACCTGGACAGATCTTTGTAACTCCTTCAAACTGCAGAGTATGATAGAAGTGACACTGTGTGACTTCCAAATTAAGTTACTAAAATAACACACACTTTCCCACCTTGCTCCCTTAAGACATTCACTCTTGGAACTCAGCTGCCATGCTGTGAGGAAGCCCAAATTACCACATGTGAAGAGACACATGGAGAAGCCATATAAGTATATTATAGCCAACAGTCCAGTTGAGGTCTTAGCCAGCAGCCTTTATCAACTATCAGACGTGTAAACAAAGAAGCTTCCAAATGATTCTAGCCCACAGCAGTAGAGACACCTTCCGCCTTCAAATCTTACTAGCTAAGGCCCCAGACATTGTGGAACAGAGAAAATTGACCCTGCTATGCCCTGTTTGAATTTCTGAATGACAGGATCCATGAGCATACTAAAATGACTTTTATGTTACTTATTTTGGAGTAGTTTGATGCACAGCAATAGCAACTGGAACAATCTCCTTGATAGAACAGGCAAATGCAAAAGAGAAACTCTTTCTTTAGATGTCGTTGTTTCTCAGTTATGTCTGCATTGGAAGAATTTGGTATGCTTGTTAAAATGTATATTTCCATATATGCACACACACACACACAATGATCCTAGAGCAACTATACCAAATGCAAAGGAATGGTGGAATCAGAGGCCTTGGGGAAGACCAGAAGTGTATATGTGGTGAGTGTGTCAAGTGTCCTGTATATTAGGATGACCTGAGCATGCATTGAGAAATCAATGCCTGACTACTGCAGAAACTGTGGGTGCTATTCCAAAACTCCTAGTTCCAAAATTCAAGTTTCTAATTACTTAAAAAGATTCCAAAAATAAATTAGAATCAGATAAAAAGGAAAAAATTTGTTTGACTTGATGAATGAAAGGAGAGAGTTATTGTTCAAGACCACAATAACATCATCTTTTTATTATTATTCTGAACCCCAAATCCTGGGCCTGTTCCTGGCCACTCAGTGCTTGTTTAGGAAGGAACTGTCCAGCACCACTGCTTGCTGAATGAAAGCCATTAAACCCAGTGGGGGAAATCCTGGCTCAGCCCCTGACACGGTTCTAGGACTGAACTCCTTCCTTAGAGAGAAGCCAAGGCCCTTACTCATCTAAACTCCATGGTGAGACACAGTCCCACAGGCATGAATGCATGCCGATGCCACAGTCAGCAAATGATGCAGACCGGAGCCAGTCTCTAAACTCGTTTGCCAACTAGAACTTCAGTAATCTTTGAAACAAGGGGGAATTTAAAAACTTATCTTTTCAGAAAAGCAGGATCATACTCTCAAAATGGCTATCTGCCAACTCAGTAGGTTCAAAGAAGAACAACTTTAAATGTAAAAAAAAAAAAAACCACCAAAAACAAAGTTTACCTACGCAACTTTGTTATGATTACCACTAAGGGATGAGGTCTGCTCCACAAAATAAGAATGTTAGGTGAGGATTGTCAGGAATCCTTCAACATTAGCAATTGTGTGGATATAAATTTGACTGCTTCTTTGTAAGTAGTTAGTTGCTGGAGGGTGTATTAAAATGATTTTTTTTCCTAAAATTTAATGACTGAAAAAGTATTGCCATTAATGTCATAGACTCATGCTCACAACAGGTAGGGACTGGAAGATTGCTTATGAAATGGTGATCATGCTTCACATGTTTTAGAATTAGCATATTTTAAGATCAGTTTATAGCTTTTAATAAATCCTATATTCCAGTTTCAGATTGATTTTTTTAATAAAGAATGTTGAGGAAATTGAATGTCTGTGCTGACAGTCACTCAGATAACAAGTTATTGGATTAGGTGCTATAGATTTTTAAAATGCAACAAGATAAAGGTAAAACTTGCTCCATGTGGCCCACTCCATGAAATATTTGGGCCACTGCTTTTATTATCATATTTTCACTTCTGCCAACCAGCTCTGTAACTTACATTTTCTAAATAATAAATTATAAAGACCAATCCAAATTTTGCATTTTCTGGCAAAATATACTTCTCTGCCTTTTTGTCAGCAGGCAATTTTGCCCTACAGTCCATGGATGGTTCATACTTATCCATATAAAGGACAACATATCTTATATTTTGACTTCTGTTATCTACAGAGGATGTTATTTAGATTTGTTTCTTTGAATTCCAAGTATGCAAGATAGGATGATCAAGTGGTAACCATGGTGACAAAAAGCAGAGTTCAAATCTTAGCAGGGTCATGTCATTCTTTCCCACAGTGCAGAACTCACATTCTAAGACTAATCCAGTATCTAAAAATACATCTCAGGACAGCTCATGTTGCCATTTATGGGAAAATATGACTGAGTCAGTTAACTAATCTTCCTGTTACAGAAAAAGAATCCCTAGTTGATAAACTAAGAGAACCCTGTTTTGGGGAAATGAAATGACAAATGAAAAGGGAACAATTTCTTCTTTTCTAGAGTAATTTTTGAAGCCAAGATCTACCTGTGAATCAATAGGAAAGCAAAACCAGATCCCAAGATAAGGCTCACCATAGAAACATAATGATGATAATGAAATAAGCATATTTGACTATATTTATGATATATCTGCATACACAGTCCCAAAGTATTCACTACAGAATTCCTCCAACTGGGACTTTCTCACAAACCAATCAGCTAGTGTTAAAGTGCTTAGCTCTGTAACTGTCTGAGACCCAGGACTATCTGTGGTCTCAATCATGTCATGCAGTAGCCGGTTCCTGAGCCGACTGCGCACATGACCCTGGTCGGACCTAGTCAAGTGTGAGAGACAAGTACAATACTGTTCCTTATGCCCACTTTAAAGTTTATAATGAGAGGCTTTGTTTTGATTCAATCCTTGGGCTTCAGCGTGGGCAAATTCTGAAAAACAAAAAAGCAATTAGAATGACAGAATGAACATCTTAATTTACTTGAAAAAAATGTAAGTATTACGTATCCAGTCTTGTTACTTAAACAAGCTTTGACGCAGCTAAACTTTTACATCAGGCTTTACTAGTTTATTATTTTACTTCTCAATCTTAATTAAGCTTGTTTTTTTTACTTCAGCTCCTTAGATATCCCAAATTTCCATCACCAGCTCTACCCACACTGCTGAAACTGAGTTAAAATTATTCCTATTATACAACAGAGTATTACCAACAATAGTCTAATGTTACACATTAGATTCTCAGAGCTTATTCATCTCATAACTGAAAGTTTGTACCCTTTTACCAATCTCTCCCTATTCTTCTTATTCCCTGATTTATTGGTTAACATTGGTTAATAAAATTATACTGGTTTCAGATAAGCCAACCAATTTTCTACAATCTGTTTCTATGAGTTCAATATCAAATAAGCAGTCACATTATACACATTAACTATGTTACAATTTTATTTGCCCATTATACCTTAATAAATCTGAAGGGGAAAAAACTATTGTTTTTCATTATATCTTTAAGGAAGAATGTTTCCTCTATTCCAGTTCCTGGGCCTTACTTTCCGATTTAGGCCATGTGTCTCCAGGTCCTGACATTTACCCAGGTCCTTCCCTCCCAGCTCCAGGGCATGTCTCTGTTCTCCCTGGCTCCTTTTACAGTGTTTAAAGCTTGCAAGTGGCTCCAGCACATGAACAAAAACAACCTAAGACAGACTCACAGCAAAGGCTGGTAAAATGTCTATTATTCAGCAATATAATGTCTAGAATGTTTATATATTGTAAACAAATGCGTGCAAGTGAATGCTCGTGCAACAGGCATTGTGAAGAGGAGCTTGATGTAGTCAGTAGTCAGCCCTTCTGTTGAGAATAACTGACTTGATGAACTGGGAGTGAACAAGGCAGACTGGAGACTCCCGTGCAGTTCTGGAAGAAGGGATTGGTGGTGAAAGGAGAAACACGCTATTATGCAACAACTGGAAAAGGCATGTGCAATGTGATGGCTACAGTGAATAGCCTTAAGATAAAGATAGCAAGCCAGTGTAAGCACATGACCATGCACATATAGTTTATCTTCCTAAAACATTTGTACCATGAGGTGTTTTCACAGTGCAGAAAGCAGTTTTGTGATCTGGCCAGGCAACCAAATGGGGACAATCACAGGGAACAGGGATAATGAGGAACTGAGCATTCTCAAAATCTGTCTCTAGGAAAGAAACTTGGGGAGGTAGAATTAGGGGCTTCTCTGTTTAGGAAAGAGGGCACATTTAGTCTGTGATCATGCTGTATCATTTTTTGAGGGATGCCAGTATTCCAAGTTGTTGGGTTTAAGCCAAGAGGTGTGGCTCTAGCCCTAGGGCAAAGCTTGGAGGCACCTGCCTTTATCAGTCAGCAGAGCACCTAAGACTGAGGGGTAAGAGGTAAGAACATGGCCAAATCCTTTTAGTGCCAGTTCGGTAATCCAGGCAGCCTGGCCCGGAGATAGCTGGAGTGTAGGCACGGTAGCTCTGCCTTCCACAAAGACTGAAAATACACCCTGAGAGCTTCCAGTGCCTTTTATTCACCCAAAGATGAGAGTCGGCTCCTTTCTCTTTGCTGGGCTCTAGTATAAGACAGTGAAGAAAAGCCTTAGAACACTAAGAGATGGATATTGGAGAGGTTTACAGTATAGTGCTTTTTATTCTTCACTCAAAATAATGCTAAATAACAATCAAATACCTCCTGTTCTAGTTTTCAGCCCTCTGTTGGTGAAATTACTCTTCTTAAGTTTTTTCCAAAAGTTTAATAATGAAGATCATGCTGGCATATCAGGACTATTGAACAAAGAGAGGTTTGTCCTTCAGCAATCTCGGTAGACATAACCTGGTTTTTTCCTATAGGCTACATAACATCTCCCTCTTTTACACCACGTATAAGTGACAGTGATGAGATCCTGTTATAACTCTTCTCATTTGAGCACTAAGAGGTGGGACTTCCTCTATATCAAGGAGTAGCAAGTGACATGACATGGAGCAAAATATAAAGATTCTGAAGATTTCATGCATTTTTCCATTCCTTTATTGTTAGTTATATAAATTATGGCTCAGGAATGCAGCAACCCAAGCTTTGGGGTACTATGAGATCCAATGGGAGTTTATCAAGTCCATACATCTTTGAGATAAAAGAATTGTCACAAGTCAATAAGAGACTTGAATTCCTGAAGCAGGATTGTCCAGGGTCTCCTGACATTCCAATTATGGATATATTACTTTATGACTGAGTTATTTACTTAAATGGATTTTGTTTTTCTGGAATACGACAGAGATGGCAGTGCTCTCAAATACATCCTTTGCTCTCCCTCCCTACACTTCCCAGCCTCCTGTGGTTAGGATGGGACACTGTGCCTGGTTCTCCTAATGGCTGTGAACAGATGTGCAGTGGGTCCCTCTCCACTGGAGGTATTTACAAGCAGGTGTGTTGTCTATCTGCTCCTTCCCTGCATCAGCAACCCTGCAGGGAACGGGGGTTCCTGAGCCACTACAGGGTGGTACAGTGCCCAAGAGCATCAGGCAATCTGCCCTGGACTTTATGTGAGCAAGACACAACCCTTTGCAATGCTTACCCACTAATAGTTTAGGGTTCATTTGTTCCTGATACTTAGTTTACCCAAATTTGACAAATCAAAGGGATATAAATTTTACAAGTTTACTAGTTACTGTCCCAAGTAATGTGTCTGTGCATTTGTGTGTGACAACTCATTTTAACTTCAAACCCAAGTATTAGCAGTAAGCAAAAGGCCTAGGTTAGAATCCAGGTTCTGCCACTAGTTGTACGACTTTGGGTCGGTGACTTTACTCCACGAGACTAAATTTCCATATCTGAAAAATGCAGTTAATAATATTACTTAGTTCATAAAGTTGTTATGAGAATTACATGAGTTAACATGTATAAAGTACTATGATGATAAGTACTTAATAGATATTATTTTGGACTTTCATAATAAAATTTTAGTCATGGTGCTCTGAAAACAAAACAAAGAAGATTTGATGTGATATCAAGATTGTAGGTGAAGAGGGGATGGTAATGATGCCACAGCTGGAGGTGAAGGTTGTCGGATTGAAAAAGGCAGGAGTTCTGGTGCTGGTAGGGTGGCCGATAGTGATGGTGGTGGACTGTGGGTCCATAGAGGAGCCAATGGGTTTTAAAACCAGGGTCTGAGAGCACAAATCTTGCTGGGAAATTGACTGATAGCATGAAGGCAGTGTCACTTAGCTTCATTTCTCTACCTTCACTTCAGCGGCAGATGCCCTTCGAAGGGCTGTGATAAACATCACCAACATATTTAGCAAATTCCTTCCCATAATCCTTTAAGGAAAGATGGAATGTGCTGACTTTATGTGCTGAATGTGGGCAGCATCAGTCTATGGAATGAAACATGTCCATTTTCTGGCAGGAACAGAAGCTGCACTTGACTCTCCCCCTCTAACCCAAGTTATAAAAAGGCTGAAGGATGGCAGGATGCTGTGAAGTCTGAACCAAATCAAAATTAAGGAAAAGTATGGTGGATTTGTCACAGTCGCTGACCGAGCATCAACTGGTGAAATATCCTCTATTAAGCTCTAGAAGCAGATTTCTACCGAGAAGATGGTGGCACTTCATATACAGAAATAAAACAAGTGTCAGGTATTAATTGAAGAACAAATAAAAACTATCAGCTATTATTTTTAAAACTTAAAAAAATTATTTAAAGGCCAAGTATATAAGAAACATATTGCATGTGGGAGGGAAGGAGGTAAAGATTGCTTAGAGAAAGAAGCTTCATACCTTAGAGAAGGCAGCCATCTGGAAATTCCATTTGAGTATCTGAAGCAGAACTATAAAGCTGAAAAAGAATAAGAGTAATGGGATTGTGTGATGAAGGGATTAAGAAAATGTTTTACTGACAACAAAACAGCAGAACAAATTAATTTCTTCTTTCCCCTTAAGACTTGTTTTAGGAAACAGGATGTTTGCTCTTCTTTACTTCCCAGCTTTTCAATATAATTAGCAAACAGTACTAGGATAAAAACCACATTCTTCTAATGCAGGTGACTGAAAAGACACATATGTCATGTAGAACAATTCAGAATTATCCTGGTTCCACTGTGTTAGTTACTTCCTTTTTGTTTACAGAGAAATAGACATTTTTCATGAAGAAGAATTTTAAAAGCCTGTCTCTTCTTGTTCTTTACCGAAGATTACAAAGTCAATGATTCTTTGATGGAAGACAGGACAGATTGTTGATGCTAGCTTTTCTCATTCTTCAAATAAGGTCCCGGAGGACAAGCAATTACAGATTTTTAGTCACAGAATCAGGACTAGAACACAGTTTTCCTGACTTCTATCTAATGTACAACCTTTTTCTTATGGCATATCTAAAAGCAAACAATTGCTCTCAGCCCTTCATATCTGATCTTAAATTCAGATATGAAGTCTCAGATTTCCCAATTCAAATGTAACCTTCTTAATCTTCGCTGATAAATGCAATCTTAGCATTCCAGCCTTCAAAAGATAGGTGGACATGGAGGGCAGAGGTATGTAAATGCAAGTATTTCTCTTGGTTGCCAGGATCCATTCCTGAAGTGATTAATTTATTTAAAAAGTATTTATTGATAGCCAACTGTGTGCTAGATACTATTGTGCTGGATACTTGAAAGAATCTAACCAAAATTAATGACAAACAGTTCAAATTTTACTCCTATGAGTAAGATACTAGTAAAAGAAGCTAATCCTTTTAAAGAAAGGTGGGGGAAGGGAAGGTAAAAGAAAGGATGAGAAGGGGAGTGAAAATACATATTCAGGTTAGCACAGTTCTGTGTACAATGTCACTTTTGAGAACTCCGATAAATCAGCTCACTAAATAGGGTAGGATGACTATATGACACTGTAGTGTTCCCAAGAGTAACTAAAAGGCAAGATTTGAAACTAAACATGCATTGTTAGATTGTCTCAGGAAGACTCATTGGACCTGCTTGTCATTGCTTCAGCCAAGGAGTAATAAAAAAAAATCTTACGTATTTCATCATCTTACCAGGGTTCATGAAAGGAATGCAAGGTAAATGAAAGCAAATTTTAAAATCACCCTGAAGGTCTATTAGTCACAAGAGAACAAACTGAAATAACTCCAAGGCAAACTTCTATTTTCCTAAGTACTTCAGCATCTAAACCAGCGAGTGAGCAACTTGTCCTTTCTGCCTCTCTTCTAGTCAAATCTCTACTGTGACAAAAGGGATGGACTTGAAGCGCAGTGGAAAAATACCTACCTTGAATGGGTTTCTAATCAGATTTTCTCGATGCTGCCAGGAAACCATGGTGGCGTCATGTACCTTGTGATGTTCTAGAAGAAGGGAAGTGCAGGCTCCCTGTCCAAGAGGTCAGTAGCCGGCAGAGCTCAGGACACTGGGGTCGCCCACCCTGCCCTGGCCTCATTCATTCTGTCATCTTCTGCTTGAGGCAGGAAGCACGGTGGAATACGCAAACAGCAAGAGTTAATAGCCCTTGAATCAGAATGTTATGTATAGCAAGCTGCAGTGGTGGCTATCAAGTATAAAAAAGAGAATCTCTCCAGTCATTTGATATTCAAAAACTTCCTTAGAAAGTAGTACAAGAGGAAATCTTATACAGTACTTTAGAAATAAAATCCCCTTACATTTGAAATCTCATTGGAATCATTCCCAGAGAAGTCCACCAGGACTTCCTTCAGTCCGCCTTGTTGGTGTGATTAACAAACTCGTCCTCAGGCAAATGCTGGCACTTCCTCCTGCCTGCCACAGGGAGACACTGAAGGCCACTCGAGGGCAAAGCTGTTTGGAGATGACGGACGACGACAAAGCCTCTGTGAAATATATTGGAATGGCAATGGGCTGAAGGCAAGGAGATCAATTATGAGGTCGTTTACTAATTCAGGTGTAAGTGTTAAGGACTTACGAATATTTCACAGCTAATAATCAAATGCATGCAGTTACACAGGTTTTACAGAAAGGGGCCTAGTTGAGAGAGAGAGGAAAGGAAGAGCAACTTTTTCTAATTTGTCAACCCAGAGAGGACACCTTTTCCCCATTCCAGCAATGGAACTGGGTGTGCTGGCAGGAAGCTGTTCACAGTTGAAACACACACACACAAACATATACACACAGAGAAGCGTCTGCACTGAGAAGGTAGCAGTGGAAGAGAGGGAAAGCTAAGTGAGAGAAATGTTTAAACTGGCATAAATAACACCTGCCCTCCGGCAATATGGTAAAGGCATAAAAGTTAGAATACTAAAATAAAAGTTAGATAACATTTTCATTTATTGTTTAATAAACCCCAGTGAATTCAAAAAAAAGTTGTAGGATGGGGTCATCTAGCTTTTAAATTTTTCTTGTTAATAATATTACTAACTATAAAATTTGTATAATCCCTAACTTGCAGAGCCTGAGACCATAAGAAACATAAATGACCATAAAACCAAGTAAAGAGAGCTTTAGCCTTTATTCTTTGATAATTCAGAAATCCTCAGAAGCGTTCGGAGCTTCAGGTGATTCGGGGGAATATATACAATTACCACACAGTACTAGGAAACAAGAATTGGGCATTTTATTCTCTGGTTATTTTAATGCCCACACCCTCTAATTTATCATTCCTTTTACAAATGTAGGAACGCACACACACACACACACACACACACACACACACACACACACAGCAAAGCCTGTAAATCCTGCCCTTGGAGCTCCTTATGACACGGTTTTCAGGTACAACCTTTGCAAACAGCGTACTCAGCCAAAATTAGATGAGAATGAAATCTGAAGGATATTCCATCCTTTATTCTTTTCAATTAGGTAGGAACTAACTCTTCAATATTTATGACTGCTCACTGAAAACACATGATTGGTTCTACTGGGAAAATAAAGTTGCCTTGAGCAGAGTTGCAACAAATCTGACTTGAAAGTCCAAGTTAACAACCTCCACGGTTTTAACAGGACAATGTTGTAAATGGGGCTTAATAGGTACAGCAAAGAAAGAGAAAAGACCTCAAAAGACCTCTGTGAACTCCAATCAGAATAAACATATCGAGGAGGAGAGATGGGACTCAGACTATAGTTACGGGTGGTAGTCTTGGCTCATGTCATGAATAGGAAGCAAAATTAAGATCTGAATATAGACAAAGTATTTCTTCCTTGCCTATTCTCTAAGATCTGTATTATCTGAAGTATTAGTATTGTCAAAGGTTTAAATAACTCTTGAAGGAAACTCAGAGTGTTAATAGTAGCTAGAACACAGGTGTTCAAGAGCGGTAGATTCAGATGTCAGCTCCGTCATTTATTAGTTCAGTGATTTCGCCCTAGTTACTTAATGTCTCTTTGTGTCCAAGTTTCTTATCAGAAAATGGGTCTGCTAGTATCTGACTTACGAACATGTAAAAACAGCTAACGCAGACTTGCTTACACGGCTGGTGCTCAGTTGCTCCATTTCTTCTTCCTCCTCTTCCTTCTTAGATGTAGAAGAATAACCTTAGAGAGTACCAGTGTGATCTGAAACGTGGACACAAAGGACATTTCCCTAGGAGCAACTGGTGTATTTTGCCAACAGTATAATTGTTATCTTTCATTATAGCAGTCTTCTTGCTAACAATTCTGTAAGTAGGATAAAACATGCTACATCAATGAACTTGCTGGCCCCAGAAGGTAGTGTGGCATAGTGTGTAAGACTATGGGCTCTCAGGCCATGCTACCTGGGTTCGAATCCCAACTCTGCCACCTGCCAGCTGTATGACCTTGGAAATGTTACTAAATCATTCTTTGCTTAAGTGTTCTTAGCTGAAAAATGGAGATTAATAAAAATATTTTCTCTTAGGGTTGTAATAATTAAATGATCTAATCCATAAAGAAATTTAAAACAGTGCTTTATACACAATAGCAGTTCAATTGAATGTGAGGCCATTATACTTCATTTTCAACACTAGAAACAAAGAAATTCAGGGTGATATTTCATGATGGAGAATATGCATCTGTTATTAAAAAATTTTCATCAGAATTCCTTCAGAAAATTAGTCAATCTACAGTTTGTTGACTAGAAGGGTGCCTGGGGTAGCAGCAAAGTGCTTAGTCTAGACACAAGCCATCTGTGAACATGCACTGATTTTTGTGCCCACTGTCTGCAAGGCCCGGTGACAGTGTGACAGCTCCTGCCCCGTTGCTGTTTGGAGAATTCCCATCCAGAAACTTATATTGTATGTTTTACCTTACTTATATAATTCACAATTACTGTGGGTTTATTTTAATGTAAGATGAGCTTGTTCCTCTAATAAAGGTAATGGGTTCTCTATGACGTAGGGAAATCATGATAAAGGAACAATCACTCTTCTCTGAGTGGGTTTCCCTGTTAGAGTCAAACCTCAGTAGCTATTAATAGGATTCATGAATAGGCAAATTTTGGGGAATGCCGGTATTTGACTGAATCAGTCAGAGCTCCACCACATTAGTGTAACATGTCCAAAGTGTCACCTTAGAATTTCTGTCACATTTCTGGCCAAGGAAGGTCGGCGGTGCTCCACAAACTATTGAACACTAGTGAGATAACAGAGCATGTTTTCTTTAAACTTCATGGAGGGCCCGAAGATTAACCATGGAAGGCCATTTTCATTAGAGGAATAAGAAGCGGAAACAAAGGAGCTTAGAGCTCCCACTGATGACTGGTATGGCCAGGCTAGGCCTTTAGCAAAAGGTCATGTGACTGCCGCCCCCACCTCCTTGCCTTTCCGTGCTGGCAAACACTGGAGAGCCTGTCTGTCTCCTACCTATGCCTCAAATGTGTCTCTATTATCTTCATCCTCTTCCTCACCCTCTCACAACATAGGAATGCAATATGTATTATTACTGTTTGTACCGACTATGGGACTATTAACTCCCAAGTCTAACTCCCTGTGCCCTGCTCTACTCTGGTACTGGTACTGGGATTGTGAAAATGACTTTGTTCCTTTGTCAGCTGTTCCTGACAGGTTCTTACCAACAGAGGGCGCTAGAGGAAGTCTGGGGGGCTGGAATAGAGAAGAAGGTTTTGTTCTCCCTGTTGTTTGCTGTTTGGGTCAGCAATGGTCTCTCACCCAGGTGGGGGCAGTTGGTCCCAGGCTGCAACATCTTTTGTTGGCATCCTCAGAACAATCTCACCTTGCCTTCCTTGGAGGTCTGAGGGCAGTTCTGTGAGAAATCTCCTCCCAACCTCCAGGTTCTCATCACCCCAAAAGCTTCCCTTGGTTTACCCACTGTGCAGATTTGATAGTTTCCTGCAATTACCATCTCTACGATAGATGAGTGTCCCCTTTTTTCTTTCTCAGTTTTCCTACCGTCGTTGAACCAGTTTCTTAAGTTCAGTTCTCCCTGTTGCAAATCCAATGAGACTTCTGCTTTCTCAATTATCTACCATGTCTTGTAGACATAAGAAAGATCCAAACCTGTAGAGAATTTTTATGAGTCTATTTCAGCCAAACTGGCAACAATTGCCAGGGAGCAAAATTTCAGATGCTCCAAAGAATGGCAGCTTTGCAGTTTTTGTATAAATCTGAAATTAAGAAGGGAACTTAAGGAAAACTACAAGAAGGTCTAAGAAAACAAGGTGGGGGGTTGGATTACAGAATAGGTAAAATTCTGTGCTGTCTTGAGGGTGGTTA
Source organism: Tonatia bakeri (assembly GCA_004024845.1). Lineage (NCBI taxonomy): Eukaryota > Metazoa > Chordata > Mammalia > Chiroptera > Phyllostomidae > Tonatia > Tonatia bakeri. Next base: position 25,441 of record PVIA01011129.1, read on the forward strand.
TGTTTCTGAGGGGTCTGAAAAAAAGAGACATTTCAAAGATGTGTTGACCTGGGTGCACAAGAACAATGGACAGAGCTTGCCTCTGGCAAAGATCAATCTATTACTGAAGAAGTGATATGCCTGAGGCTGAACACCCACCATGACCTGCCCAGTTAGGAAACTATGATCAAATCACTCTGTGTGGTTGCTTTCACTTAGATTTATTACAGTGTCTTTTTCATCCACAGTCTGCTCTAAAAGATTTGGGAAAATGGAGGCAACAACATGAGGTAAACGAAATCCATTCTTTGTCATTCTCCTTACCTCTGTTTGTGCCGTCCTTTCTCCTACATGAAGTTACCCAGGAAAAGTCATCATTTCTAATTAAGCTGTCAGCTAATAGTGTCTTAAAATGTAAACTCTCGTGTTATTGACATTTTTCCAAAAGTTTGTGACAGTTATGTTGTAAATTAAAAAGAAATAGAAATTTTTAGTTAGTTGCAAATGTTTGGGTCAGCAATGGGACTATTAACTGAGTGGGGCACTATCACTAGGCCTTTAGCAAAAGGTCATGTGACTGCCGCCCCCACTGAGTGGGGCACTATCAGGGAGACAAGGAGGTTAGAAGGACGGTATACAATAACATCCCTTTCCTCAAGGAAGTGTGCCTGAGGGAGGAAAGTAGATGTGCACCCATTGATAAGAGGAATACACAATATGTAATACAATTATAAACTGAGTTGGAAGGTGCAAACCACAAATGCATTAGAAGATGAGAAATAGAAGGGATCACTGGGTGTCAGAGTAACTGGGAGGACACCACAGTGACTGATGGTAGATTTGGACGGATATACAGAGGTATAGAAAGAGGACTGGAAAAAAGGCCCAGACTGGGAAGCAGCATGAACAAGGGCAGGGAAATGGAACATTAGACTTTGGTATGCATATCCAAAGCTACCAATTAATCTAAGTTTGCCATTTATAGATTTGCCATTTAGTTTTGTCATATAGATTCTCCTAGATTTGCCACCTGAGTAGACCCCAGCGTGAACTGATAGTCAAACCAACTGGAATTCCATCTGCCACTTAAAAGGAGCCTCTGTGAAAATCAAACTCAAGTGTCACTTAACTGCGGTCATTTAGAACCATAGTCCTGCATTTTCACTAACAGCTGGGGATTTGTTATTTGGGATTAATACCCTGGTAATCCTTTTGAAATCCTTTTGACTGCCTTAGAGGTTGGTCCAAGAAGTTTCCATCCTTCAAGAATGATTCGGACACAAATACCAAATGCAACTTTTTGTTGGAGAAACCTTCAAGAACTTAATTAGAATCAAATCCCTGGAATCAGTCTATTTAAAACAAAATACAAGTTGTATCATTAGTCACCAAAACTGACCACTAAGCAAGTTATGACACTTTATACCTGGTTAAAATCAGGTTTTAAAATGGGATTTTTAAATGCCTTTGGTAAAGTTTCATAAAGAATCAAGTAGATTATGCAACCACCTTCACCAAGCACTTTTATAAACCACTGAGCTCAACTGGGAGCAGAATTCTTTAAATTATAAACAAGATAATAATAGATTTAAATCCTGACCTTTCCCATAAAAGCAAACATCCTCTTCTGGGCCCCTACCCTTCTCTAATTTACAGTAATGCAATCCATATGGAACAAGTCAACTGCTATGCTTCTTTTCCATCACAAAAGCCAGTTGTTCTTCAGAACCATCCATCAGGATCACGTTACACTCAGAAGCATTAAAAAAGGGAGCCTGAGCTCAGACCTCCTGCTGAAAAGTTAAGTTGTCAGTTGTTAGGCAGAAAATCAATCAGAAATGCATTTGAGACAATGGCACACTGCCTGGAATTACGCCGGGCTAGAAAAAAAATCAACTCAGAGGCAAAAGATTACTAATGGTTGGAGATAGCCACATCGCCTTAGACAAGGCGGATCAATTTATTTAGTCACATTTGCAAAAGGGAAATATGCTGGTGCCACGTCTCAGGTTTACATACAATTATAGCAGAACATTTGCAAAGTTTTCTCAGAAGGATCAAGATAGTCTATCCCTCAATATGTGCTAGTAACTTCAAAATTATTACAGATCACTTTAACTAACTTGCATTCCTATCACTAGGTCTTATGGAGGTACAGTTTGGGTAACACCGCACTTTTGTAAACGCCCCTAGAAAACACTTGTGTGGTCAGTATTACCACAAACCCATCAGAGCCCCTTGCTGAGTGAGTTGGAGGTGGGCAAAACTCCTGGGCCACACTTCACATATAGATTAGTCTTACTTCCAAAGTCATAATAGAATTGATTAGACTCTAGTTCCAATGATGTCAGACCTTGTCCTCTAAGAGTAATAATATTAAGAATAATAGCTAACATGATTTGAGCACTTATTATGTGCCCATCACAGTGCTAAGGTCTTTACATGCTCCTGTAACCCTCCAACAGTCTTAAGAGGTGGTAGCTCTTATCTTCATTTTACAGACAGGGAAACTGAAGCTTGGAGAGAATGAGTCATTTATTCAAGGTCACTTGGCCCATTGGAAGAACCAGAAATCAAGGTCAAGCTGAATGATTCCGGATCTACGGGCTCACCACTTGGCAGTGCTGCCTCTTACACATTGTTAAACATCTATGTACAGAGGAAAACTGCTCTAAATCATGCATCACTCCCTCAACCCCAAGTCGACCACCTCCCAAAAGTTGTCATGCCAATTGTTTCAAGAAAGCCAGAGAGCTTTGGCCCTATCAGACCCAGAGTCCCACTGGGTCGGGGTCATAGTAGCTTCGTGATTGTTAACTTAAATAGAAAATTTTTATTATGAGCTCCCAAAATCTGAGGCCAGGCTGTGCTCCTGTTCTGAGCCTCATTAACCAATCACTAAACAACTGGCAGTCCCTGTGGTAGATAGAAGTATGCCTTTCCACACGTCTCCATTCATCTCCTCTTATTGTGGCATGATTTTGCCTGGTCCTGGAATTTATCAAACACAGGTGTGTTCATTTGGGCACTCCTTTCCTCACTATTAAGATAATATGTGTAACAACTTAGAGTTACTGCTTTGGATGATATGATTAAATCATCCAAAGACTTTCAACTGTTTCTTCCTACTGAAATAGACCTGTGGGGAAAAGAGAAAGTCCCATATTACAGATACAAAGATTGAGGGACAGAGACGTTACAAGACTAAAATTTTCCACCACATGGCTAACTGTGCTGTTGGAGTTAACTACTTCTTTGTTAATGAAATAGATAATAACCGAAACATATGGTTATGCTGCCCGGGCTCTCTGAACTCCTCGCTGCAGGGCATACACTTCATAACATTGAAAGCTCATTTCTACACAAACTCCTTCACTCTTAACCTCACCCTGTTAACTCATGATCATGCTCTTGTGCTAGCCTATGCTTTAATTGCAACAACTGTGTTTCTTACATGGAACTGTGCACAGGCTGGTCTGGGATTAAAGAGATAATTTCCCTTCGTAAGAAAAGGTTGCTGAGACAGCACAGTGTAGATGTTACAGGTACAGATACTGGAGCCAAAATGCCTAGGTTAAAATTCCAACCTCAGTCAAGTATGTGACCTTGAGCAAATTAATTAGTAACTTGGTGCCTCATTTGCTCCATCTGCAAAATGGAACTAAAGCTGAAACCTAATTCACAGTCATTCTGAAGATTAAATGAGTTCGTGTAAAGTGTCTACACAATTTCTAAATCATATTAAATGTTGGCCGTTTTTACCGTTCTAAACAATGCTCCTCCCTCAGTCTCAGATGAATAACTCTTGTGCTAAGACATCCTATTCCCTGCCAGTCCCATTCAGAAGGTTCCTCTGCTCCGTCTCCTCTCTTCCTCCGAACCACACCCAAAGTTGACACCTAGTTGTCAGAATTTCTCTCCGTCCCACATGCAGGCTGTTTATGGAGCAGTTTTCCCTCAAAAAGTCAGGCTCTCATATAGACAGCAATGGTTTCAAATTTCTGCAAACAACCCTCAAAATAGATGTCACTTCTTAACCAAATCACAAGCCAATTCTCTAACAGCCTGTATATTACTAAATACTCAGATATCCCCTTTTCACCACCACCCCCAATCTATGGCAGTATCCTGGGAAACTTGGCAGCACGGACCTCAGAGTCTAGTGGGTCTTAATAGGAATACACAAGGACCTTCCTCTCTTCAGGCATGTTTCCTTCCTTTTTCAATTGCAGATTGCTCACTGTCACAGACAGTGAGAAGGAAGCGAGAACTGCTTCTTCCTTTGCAATAGAATTTTAGCTGCACACATGGCCACTAGAACACAGACTATATTTCCCAGTCTTTTATCTAGTTGAGTGTAGCCATGTAACTAATGGCTGTAACTAACTAATGTTCTGACCAATGGGATGTGAGTATAAGTAATGTGTACCTTTTTAGGTTGTATTCTTAAAGGGAGGGGATCAATTTTCTGCCCTCCTCTGACATGACGCTGGATTTGGTGGCAAGACAACTCAGACCCCATGGCTGAGAGCAATAACAAGAGACAGAGAAACAATAAATAGAAGGAGCCAAGGTTTCTGAAGAATCTGATAGAGCAGAGCTGCTCTACCAGCCCCAGGCCCCCTGCCTTATGACTGTGTATCAATCAAAAATAATATAAAAAATCCCTCTCTGACCCCTCCCCCACAGATAGCACCACACCGCAGCAAAGAGGGTTGCCCTGCCCTTGGTGAATACCGAAGGCCCCACCCCCTGACAACTTAATGGGTACACTGAGACAAAGATATATGACTCGAATGAAAGAACAGAGCAAAGTTCCAGAAAGAGAGCTAAGTGATGAGGAGATAGCCAACCTATCTGATGGAGAGTTCAAAACCCTGGTAATCAAAATGCTCACAAAACTGATTGAGCTTGGTCATAAAATGAAAAATCAAATGAAGATACCAAAAATAAAATAAAGCAAAATAGTCAAGGAACCAACAAGGACAGGAAGGAAACCAGAACTCAAAGCAATGATTTGGAACAAAAGGAAGAAATAAATATCCAACTGGAACAGAATAAGAAACAAGAAATCAAAAAAAAAAAATGAAGAGAGGCTTAGGAACCCCTGGGACAACTTTAAATGTTCCAATATCCAAATCATAGGGGTGCCAGAAGGAGAAGAGGAAGAGCAAGAAATTCAAAACGTATTTGAACAAATAATGAAGGAAAACTTCCCCAATCTGGTGACGGAAATAGGCTTCTAGGAAGTCCAGGAAGCTCAAAGAGTCCCAAAGAAGTTGGACCCAAAGAGGAACACACCAAGGCACATCATCATTAAGTTACCCAAGATTAAAGATAAAGAGAGAATCTTAAAAGCAGCAAGAGGAAAGGAGAGAGTTACCTACAAAGGAGTGCCCATAAGGCTATCAGCTGATTTCTCAAAACAAACCTTGCAGGCAAGAAGGGGCTGCAAAGAAGTATTTGAAGTCATGAAAGGCAAGGACCTACATCCAAGATTACTCTATCCAGAAAAGCTATCGTTTCGAATGGAAGGACAGATAAAGTGCTTACCAGATAAGGTCAAGTTAAAGGAGTTCATCATCACCAAGCCCTCATTATATAAAATGTTAAAAGGACTTATCTAAGAAATTAAAGATCAAAAACTATGAACAGTAAAATGACAACTAACAACCGAACCTAAAAAAAAAAAAAGAAAAAGAAAAGAATGAAAACCAAAACTAAGCAAACAACTGGAACAGGAACAGAATCAGAGAAATGGACATCACATGGAGGGTTTTCAGGGGGGCGGAGGATGGGAGGAATAGCGGAGAAAGGTACAGGAAATAAGAAGCATAATTGGTAGGCACAAAATAGATGGGGAGAGGTTAAGAATGGTATAGGAAACAGAGGACTCAGAACTTACATGTACAACCCATGGACATGAACTAAGAAGGGGGGATGCTGGAGGATTGGGGGTGCAGGGCAGAGGGAGATAAAGGGAAAGAATTGGAAAAACTGTGATAGCATAATCAATAAAATATACTTTAAAAAACAAATAATATAAAAAGTATAATGTACTGTAATGTTGAGCCTTTTTACATACAGCTTAATCTTCCTCCTAACTAACACAGTCACCCATTTTGTATCTTGTTTAAAACCTTCACCTCTATTCTGACTTTAGATGCAGCCTTGCATACAGCTGTTCTATTTTCTTGATTCTAATCCTTTTCTAAAGCACGTTTCCTTTCTAAAGTGTATGCTTAAGAAAATACAAATTTCACTTAGAGGTTGTATTTTGTTATTTCATGTAAAAGTAGTGACTTCATTCCCAAAATATAATTTTCTCTCGAATGTTCTATGATAATTTGATATAGGATGTTAGAGTTACCTGCTATCTATTTTGTTCATTGCCATGTGGTTTAGGCCAGAATTCCGCACTTCTGAAATACAATGATGTATATTATGTCTGCTTTAAAATTGTCCTTATTTTTTCTTAATTTCAATGATATAACTAGTTACAGATAAAACCCAGCCTCAGAGAAATGAAAACATATTTATGTACTATGCCATGTTTTTGGTAACTTGCTCACAAATACTGACAATGGACTTGTTTAGAGCATTTGGTATACAGCTTATCTCTTTAAATTTTCTAATGGGTATTTTAGTTCACCAATATTAATGTTTTAGTTATAATTTCACTGCATTTTATTATTTTCTTTCTTCTGCTAACTTTGGGCTGCTTTTGTTCTTCTTTTTCTAGTTCTTTAAGATGTAGTGTTAGGTTGTATATATGAGATTTTTCTTGTTTTTTGATAGGCCTGTAAAGATATAAACTTATGATTGCTTTCATTGCATCCCGGAAGTTTTGATATGTCATATTGTCACTCTCTTTTGTCTCTATATATCTCTTGATCTCACCTTTTATTTCTTCTTTTGACCCAGCCATTTTTTAGTAGTGTTGTTTAACTCCACATATTTATGAGGGGTTTTTTACTTCCTTTTTTACAATTAACTTCTAATTCTAAAGCATTGTGGTCAGAGAATATGCTTGGTATGGTTTCAACCTTAAATTTGTTGAGGTGAGTTTTGTGACTCAACATATGATCTGTCTTTGAGAATATTTCATGTGCACTGGAGAATATATAATCAGATGTTCTGGGATGAAAGGAAGAGAGTAGATCTTAAAAGTTCTCATCACACGGAAAAAATGTGACTAAGTGACAGATATTAACTAAACATATTGTGGTAATCATTCATATGTTATTTATATATATATACACAGTCACACACATACATATATATACATATATCTCAAATCATTATTTTGTATACTTTAAACTTATATAGTGTTACATGTCAATTATACCTCGATAAAACTGGAAGCAAAAAACAAAATGAAATAGTTAATTTCAACAATTAAAGAAGTCAAATGAAATATTTTATTAAGTTCTGATTAATTCAATTTGCTTGGTTTATTATTTTTAACTTATAATTAAATTTATGGGGGTGACATTGGTTAATAAAATTATATAGGTCTCAAGGGTACAGTTCTATAATATAATGTATCTTGCCCTGTGTGTCTACTATGCAAAGTCAAACCTCCCTTCACCATAAATCTGACCCCCCTCTACTCTTTACTAGCCCTCTACCCATCTTCCCTCAGGTAACCATCACACTTTTCTCTGTGTCTGTGAGTTTTTGTTTATTTGTTTTTCTTGTTTGCTCATTTCTTGCTTTCAGTTTTATATTCCCCATATAGGCAAAATTATATGGTTCTTTACTTTTTCTGACTTATTTTGCTTATTTTGCTCAAGACCCATCCATGTTATAGCACATGGCAATATTTCATCTTTTCTTATCGCTGAGTAGTCTTCCATGTATATGTGCACCACATCTTCTGTATCCAATCAGCCATCAAAGGACATTCGCTTGTTTCCATGTCTTCACTGCTCCGAATACCCACGAGAGGCATTGCCGGGTCATACGGTCAACTCAGTTTGTTTGGTTAAACTCTTTAAAACTTTGTACTACATTTATACATTTATTGAAATATAATAATCAAAATCATCTTTCGAATGCCACTGTAAGCAAAACTTTCCCAACCATTTAAAAATGCAACTAAATTTGATATGTTAAATTAAAAATACAGTGAATTCTAAATAGAGAATTTAAATGGTCAATACTATTTACAAACTTAGTAAAATTTTCTACGTATTTTAACTTATAAAACATAAGTCTGAATCAGCTACTTAATTACATACTTTGAACTGGAATTATAAGATTGATGTGTTTATATTCACTCGATTCTCTTTAAATCCAGATATGCACTTATTGTTGTTAAATTAACAAAAAAATATTAACATTATGGTTTTAAGTCATCATCTCTAAGATTAATCTATACTTCTCTTGGGTGAAATGAAATTTTTCTACTAAAGAAAGCAAGTTAGAGTTTGTCTTTTCAAGTGACTTGCAATGACTGTCTTTGCAGAGTGAGGTTGTTTTGACCAGGACAGTCTCCACAGGCCCCTAATGACAAGGGGAATGAAAGTCTGTGCACTCCAAATAGGTTGGTTTTGTAGCCCTCTGAATTCAAGTTATACATTTTCTATTTCCTTAATCTGATCTGAGTCTGCAAATCTCCACCAAAATTGTTTTAGCAGTTGATTAGATTTATCTAATCCATTTACTGCCTGGTCCCATTCTGAATACTTTTCATATTTTGCTGTGAGTTCCCACCACAAACCTGATAAATATTTAAATGACATCTGATTGAATTCTGCATATTTCTCATCTCTGACTCCACAGACTCCAGACATCATACTGATAACAGTAAGGAGATAGGTACATCTGGATATCATTACCAGTTGCAGCTCATCTATAACAAACATATGCCTTCAAACCGTTTTTACATTTTGAAATCATTTTCATCCACAATTCACATTGTTAAACCTTTTATTTTTGTTATTAAACTTAGAAAGTAAATTATATTCTATTTTTTTAATTATTTGGTTTTCTTATTATAAAAGCAATGTAACCTTCCCCAAGGGAGGAAAACCTGGCTTAAAAGCCTAAAAGCCTCTCCTTCTGCCCCTGAAATCTGCCCAGCTTCACACAAAACTGCATTACCTGTGATCTCAGAGCTGGCATAGTCTCTGAAAACTACCCCTCTATAAATTTTTTAGGGTAATTTCATTTTGAAATAATTTTAGACTTTCAGGAAAGGTTTAAAATAATACAAAGAATTTGTTACTGAACAGCAGATAGAGAGTCCTTCCACCCACCAGGCAAAATTCCAGAGGCGAAATTTTGGTGGGAAAGGAAAGGAGTCTTTATTGAAAAGCTACACAATTTTGGAATAGCAGCTTTCCACGCGCATTAGTCATTTAAGTCTATCAGTTCAGGCTAAAATCTTTAACTCTTTAGTTAGAGCTTTAATTGCTTAAGCCTATCAATTAAAGCTAAATTCTTTAACTAATTATAGCCTTAATCACTTAGTCAATCAATTAAGGCTCAAATCTTTAACTCCTGAGTTCCCCTATCATTCCTCACATTTTTAATTATCTTATTCCTATGAGATTAGTTTACAAACTAAAACAATATAACATACAAAAGCTACACAATTTTGGAAGAATGGCAGTCTTCTGCCACAGAGACTATCCCCTCTAGAGCACCCAAAGAAGAATAACCCTGCCACTCTCCGCCAGGCCAGCCTGACTGTAGGCTGTGCCTGGAGTCGGAGTTTCTTCTACCATCCCGTGGGAAACACAGGCAGCTGCAGCACAATCATCCGAGAGAGCCTGAGGGCCAGTCTCTGCCCTCCTTTTATTTTAAATCTTCTGGCCCATAATTCCAATTTTGGAATAGCAGCTTTCCACGTGCATTTAAGTCTATCAGTTCTTAAGTCTATCAGGTGCTTTTGAGGTGTTCAGCTTCTCAGCCAGTCCTGTTCTAGGCTGCTTATCATTGCCTTTGCCTCCGGCAACCTCCTCCTACTGCCCCCCTCCCTGCTTCTCCTCAGTGATCTGATCAGATCTCTGTGTACCAAATTCACCTGCACAACACCAATTTTCCTCAAATAGTATCATTTTATCACAATTGCTTTATCTTTATTTTATATCTATTGATATATAATTTGTCTCCTGAATCACCTAAAAGCTTTAGACAGGGGTTAACTTTGATCACACAGTTATCATAATTTTTGGCAGTTTTTTCCACTGTAAAGATGCTATTTTTCTCCTTGAAATTAGTAAGTATATTGTGGGGAGATACTTTGAGAGTATGTAAGTATCTCGTTTTTCATCCTACTTTCCCTACCTGGTTTTAGGAGTGAGTTTTTGCCTAAAATAGTTATTAATATAGTAGCTGCCAAAGGGTGATTTTCTATCAGTCTTTCTGTCTTTATTAATTGGACTTCTACTATAAGGAAAAACATTCTCCTCTCTCCCATTTATTTACTTATTCAGTTATTTATACCAGTGTGGACACAGGGTTTTTATTATATTGTTTGGGTTATACTCAATTACCATCAATAGTTATTATGATGCTCAAATTGTCCTCAATTTGGCTGGTGGAAGAAACTTCAAGCTCACTCGTGTGTCCTTTGCACATGTTCTCCTTATTCTTTGAGTATTTCCTTGCTTTATGGCACTGGGCTTTCTAAAGACCATTTCCTCCTGCATTGTCCCATTTATCCCCACCCCAAGGGCAGGGTACTTTGAAGAGGATTTCTGTATCCCACACTTCTCCCCAACCTGGAGTATATAGCTCCCTCCCTACCTTGACATTTTCCTCAATACATCCTCCTCTCATTCATTCCTTTCTTCATACAAATTGCTTGCACCTGCTAGTTATTCTGATATTCTTAGAAGTGACTCTACACAGAGAAAAAGCATTAACACAAACATCAACTCTCTCTTTTCCACTTCTCCATCCCTAAAATTCATCACATATATCCCAGGAAACTGGGAAAAATAGAAACTCGTCAGACACTGAAGACTATAAGACTTAAGCCTTGAGAGCATTAGAGTTGGATCTTTTAAGACAGAGTCATTGCAAAAGAAAGCAAAGTAAATGAACTATATAAAGGAAAACAAAATAGAATGAAGAAAAACTGACTAAAATGTACTAGACACAAGAAGACATGTAAGTGTGGCTCCCACACAGAGAAGACATAAGGTTTAGGGTTGCCTGATGAATAATGCATGCAGAAGGCACATCAAGGATTTCAATTTTCTGTTCATGGGTCAGAGGTCAGGCTTTGGTCCATCATCAAGGAAGCCTTCAGGGAATAATTCTGAGGATGGGGAGGCAGGAACTACAATGAAAGGATTTCTGTGTAACCATGGGAAATCCCACAGATCTGGGAGTAGAGAAACCAGGTAATGGTACAGAGAAGGTTAACTTGGACATTACTAAATATCTCATTGATAAAACATTTCTCCTTTCTCTTTATATATATTGATAAATTTCTAAATCTATGTACATACCTATTTACCTTTTCCACTTGAAACATTTCACTTTAGGAAGGTAATGGAGAGAAATAAATGTATCCATTATGTCACATAATATCTATATATATCTACATATATATCTACAATTATGTAACATAATTGTTACATAAGATGTATACACAATTATGTTACATAATATATATGTTGAAAGATATCCTTTATGTTACATAATATCTATATAATATCTACATATATCCTTTATGTTGCATAATATCTATATATATCTACATATATCTACATCTATACATCTATACCTAGATAGATGATAGGTAGATAAATGGTAGATAGATGGATTGATAATCTTGAAAAACAAGCCTATATATCCCAAGGGATTTAGAGTATTTCTTGGTCACCCAGACCTGTGTCCAGCCCTGTTGATGTTCAGTATAATGTCCACCTTCAGAAACCTGGTGTGCTGTTAAGCTTTCACCCAGGCTGAAATACTGGCTATCCTGAAAAGATAGAAGGAACATGGTAAATAGAATATATTCCCTCTTCTTTCCTAGCCATAACTCTTCCTAGACCATGGAAATGAAATTCCACGCCTTAGAGAAGAAAAATCTTAGGGTCGCGTTGCCCCACCCCAGCCCACCCCAAGTCAAGAATATTTCCCTGCCACTGCTGCTCTACTCACTCCAAGTACTCAGGTCCCCACACGGTCCTGTGTTCAGGAGGAACTTTCAGATAGGAAGATTTTCCTGGAGAGATATTCTTTTTCTTTGTACCCTTCTATTTTTTCAAATGATGTTGTTGTTGAGCATGTTCTATGTCCTTAATTTTATAAACCAAAATATTTTATAGAAAAGAAATGTCTCACTATGAAAATCCACAATAAAACACCAGAAAACACTTGATTCTTGACCTTGATGGCCTCTGTGTATACACCTCTGGTCTGAGATTAAACCTCCCCCAAGCTGGAATCCATACAAGAACAGGGCATCTTTCTGTGCCCATTTTTGTGATGGATAAGGAGAAGGTTGAAAGATAGGAACATCACAATCTAATATATTGGGTAAAGAATTGATTGGAAATTACTATTTTATAATCTGAGAGCTCCTGTCTATGACCCATAAAGACTAAGTATTAACTTCCTTCTGATCTTCAAATTAGGGAAAACTCATTTAATGTGTTTTAGGCAAAGGAAAGAACTTGGGTTGGCCTCCTGATAAATTTGTAATTTCTTTCATGATCATGAACTTACATAAGCCCTTTCATTATTCTATGTGTGAGCTCTATTAAAAGCCCATTTCTCTGTCCAAGGGTCAGGGGTCAGGCTTAGATTTGTCACAGATGGGATTTACTCTGCACACAGAAGCCCTTGTCTGTCACTCACTGTCCTTCCCCCAGGAATGCTATCCCTGAGGGAGGATCCTCTTTTGTGGCTACTGATCAAAGGCTCAAGGCTGTGCTCTTCACTCTGAAAGTCTGGAAAGCGGAAGGTCAGCATAAAACAGTACAAGGAGTAAACTTAGACTTTTCATTCTAAAACACTTGAAAGAATAAATTTTCTCCCAATGAAAACCAAAGGCACTTACTTTGCTTGTCTGTTTTTATTCATTTACTGTCCTGATTTGAAGAACAAAAGAGAAAAAAAAAACCGAGCCCTGACTTTTTGAGGTCAAAATGTCACACTCAGTATCCCATCTTTAACTGATGGGAGCTTTTTAGGAGCTCCCATCAGTTAAAGAAAATGGAGATCCTCTTCACCTTTTTCTTTCCTGATTTTTCCCAAAAACAGTCACTGAAAGTTTACAAACTGTGCATGTCTTTCAAAACAGATCCAGAACATAAATGTGGTCCCTGAATGTCCTTCTTGTCGTCTCTCTCCTATCCAAGACGAGAGGTAACTTGCCAATAAAACAGAGGATTCTTTTCCATATTATGCACCATTTTCACTAAATTCTACAGGAATGATGAAGATAGAGGAGAAAGGAAACAGTCCAAGCTCCTATTGGCATCGGCCCGCCTCCCACCACCATGATTCATGTACTTCGTTCTTCATTCCTCCGAAATCAAGATTTCGCTCATCCGCTGATTTCTTCCTCCAGATATTTCTCTGCTATCCAAGAGTTCTGTGTTCACGCAGGCAGCTGCCAATCAGTTGTTGCTGAGCATCTCAGACAAATTAACCCTGGTGGCCGTGCTTAGAAAAGACAGGTAGGCCTCCCTGCACAAACCCTGGTGGGGGCTAAAGTTTGTAGCAAAGATAGAAATATTTAGTTCAGATACTTTGGCATCACCCACGAGCCAAGTCAAATGTGAAAATACTGCTCTTTTCTCATTAACCGGTACTAAATGCAAACTTTTCTTTATGATAATCCATGGAGATGATGCAATAGAGTGAAGGAAGAGATAAAAAAAAAAAAACAGGATTGAGAGATGGGTGAAAATGGCTAAAAATTTAATTTCCTTGTTTTAGGGCAAATTAAAATGCCCCATGGGTTATGACAGCTTTGTCAAAATGACCACATTAAAAATAGGTGAATTACTTTTGGAGATTTAGAGAACAGGCAGCATCAGTACAATTTCTCTACAATTTCCTTATCTCATAAGGAAAAAAGTCTCCGGGCCAATCCATGGGAGGGGAAATCCTACTATCCAGGCCCTACTGGAATGAAACAGCATAACCGGAGCCCCCAGAACATTTCGGCCAGTGATAATAAGAACAGGAGAGAATAAAAATAAGCAACACATTTACCTGAGGAATATTCCAACACCCACATTCAGAGATAAAGGGACCATTTTGAACATTTTTAATGGAAGTTAGATTCTTACAGAATGTTTTAGAACTTCAAAGTCACATAAATGTAATGACCATTTCCCACTCAAACTCTCTAACAGACCCCGATTCTCCGACTCTCAGCCCTGTGGCCTGGGATGCCTCAGGGCCCAAGCCCCCTCCTCCCGCCCAGTGCAGGCTGCCTCCTTTGCCCAGTGCAGAGGTTTCTGCTGCTCAGGGCTGGGCTCTGCAGGGCCCCAGGAGGAGATAATCAGGGACATGTCGCCATCAACACACCAGGCCTTTTAATTACAAAGTGCAAATTTATTCCCAGAATTACAAACAAATGCTCTTTCAAACTAAACAAACTTTAGAGGACGTATCAGTGTTGAAAAACACTAGGAGAAAGAAAACTGGGTATGAAAGTAAGATTATTTTTCAAAGCAAAAAAGAAAAAGATACAAAGAGAAGCTTATTTGACTCCCTGCATTTAAGGACGTTCCTATTCTAGAGGAGAGATGAAGGAAGACCCTAGACCGCTGTGTCTGCTCCTCTCCACCAATACCCATATGTGTCTTGTCTCATAGTAAGTATAAGCAATGTTATACTCCTCTGTGGGGGGTGGGGGAGGTTTCTCTACCCTTTTTATCTGGCAAATGATCCACCAAATAGTATAGCCATAAATTCCTTTTAGACTAAAGAGAAAACAAAGATGCTAGTCCTTAATGCATTGAAGTGGCACTGGAGTATACTGGGATAATACAGCCAAGAGATAATTCTTACAAATGATCCTATAGTGAGTGATTTTTTGTGCTTTAAAAACACATAACCACTTTAAAGGATGTTAAAGGATGTGTCATAATTTTTTTTTAAATGTTATACTCCAGAATCAGTATCTGATTGTAACACATCCTTTGTCTTAGATTTTGGGCTGTGGTCATAGCTCACTCCTCAAAGGAAGGCTTCCAAACACCCCTAATTCTTAAAACTAAAGTCACATGTGCAGCTGAAAGGGAAACATAGAGCTCTCTGGTCCCACAAACTCTGTTTTTTCCCCAACAAAATTCTCCTGCCTCCTTCCTATTCTTGCCACAAACGCTGTGGCCATCTTGGACCTGAGTTCCCAGGCTCCCAGTGGACACAGAGAGCCCAGCACAGCTCTAGCTTCTGTATAAACCTTGGGAGGTGATGTTTGGAGAACAAGAGTTTGCTCTTTTCCTTCCAAGCATATCTGCGGTGCTCATACCCTTCCCTCTCTCCTCCGCCCTGGAAACACAGGACAGGAGGGAATGTCCACCTCAAAAAGATGAGTGAAATAACCTCAGAAATAATTCTACAAACCTGTATTAAGTGGGAAAGAAGCCATCTTAACATGTTTGATAGCAAAACAAAACATGTTTCATGTTTGTAAATCTCCATTATCCTTATCATTACTTTTCACTTAACCAATCTGAAGAAGGCCAAATTTATGTCTCTCAAATCCAAAGTGAGCCTTGGGCACATCACAAAGGAAAGAAAACGTGGGACTTCTCTGGACATCCATGGGCCCTCCTTTTTGTAGGAGTTCGGTTAAATGGATGTCTCCCATTCTAACTCTAAAGAGCTCCGTGCTGCTCTCTACTGAGCTGGAAGTAGAGAAACAAAGGATTACTGGTTGGTCCTCCACTCTGGTTTTGCATTAGAATCACCAAAGGAGATTTTTATAGACACCAACGCCAGGGGTTCTCACTGGGATTAAATAAAAATCTCTAAAAGTTGTTGTGCTCTCTAATAACATCTGCATTTTAAAGGACAGTAGAGAAAAAAACTTAAGCACCATAAAAAAATTCTACTCAAATCATCTTACCTGTTCTGTCACCTCAGCCCTTTTCCTTCTAAAGAGGTGCTATTCTGATATATATATATATATATGGAAGGAAAAGGAAGGAAAAGGAAATATTCCATATATATATATATATATATATATATATATATATGGAATATTTATGGAAGGAAGTTGTAGAGAAATATATATTTCTCTACAACTTCCTTCCATAAATATTGTTTGAAGGTACATGGACTATATTTGTAACCCCAAGTTCCTAAATTGTACTGGTAGAAGGGCTGAAACTATAATACTTAAGGTTATAAAATTTCCCCAGGTTCCAGACTGGTGAATTTCTCTCCTCCAACTAACACAGGAAGCTACATGCCTTTCCCAACTACTTGTCCTCCCCAATCCCAGCCTGTTATGGGCTGAATTGTGTCCCTCCAAAATTGTATATTGTTGAGCTAACTCCCAGGACCCTAAGTGTGACTACAGTTGGAGAGAGGGCTTTTAAAGATAGTTAAAGTAGAATGAGGTAATGTGGGTGGGCCCTAATCTAATATGACTTGTGTCCTTATAAAAAGAGGAGAGAGCAGGGAACAAACATGTGGAACAGAGAAAAGACATGTGAAGACGAAGAGAGAAGACAGCCATCTAAAATCCAAGGAAACTCATCTCAGAACGAAATCAGTTCTGCCAACATATTGGTCGTGAACTTCCAGACTCCAGAACTGTGAAGAATACATTTCTGTTATTTAAGCCACACACTCTGTTATTTTGTTATGGAAGCCCTAGCAAACTAATACAGCCCCCTAAAAACAAAATCCTTTTCATCCTCTTTCTACCCCTGCCACCTCTCCTACAAATCAGCATGTGGTTCTTCATTAGTTGCCTGAATATGACCCAGGAAAAAAGAAACAAAATCCAGATATTCTAGAGAGTCAAGACAGGATTTCTCTTCCCCAGTCACTCATGTCCTTTCTTTGCTTCTGCATTCTTAGTGAGAAGCAGGACTTGCTAAGACAGAATGAAGAGAAATATTTTGTTGACATAAAAATGCATGAGAATTATGCTATAGTGAAGGTAAGAACCATGGATTTGGGTACAAAGCAGAGGACTCAACATCCGGAGAATTAGGCTGGGGAGCAAGAAATTTCAGAAGCTTGGGACCACTATGAAAAGTCATATTAATGATAAGAATCAAAATCAAATTACTGTTTTAATTATATCTTCTTTCCTCTCTGTGCCGCATATTAAGAAAAAAATAACTAGACATCAACTGAACCTAGAAAATATTCTCACAGTCTGTAAGAAAGATGAGAAGTAATCAAATTTTAGTGAAAAGGAGGCATTCAGATTAGATTCATGAAATTTTCATTTTACCTTCTTAATCATATACCAGTATTAGCCCTTTCATTTCCCTGTAGGCAAGCTCAATAAAGGAGCTCAATTTTCTGTCCACCGGTTAGAGGACAGAGGTAGATGTATCTCAAGATAGTAAAATCTGATCACCCATATGTATGAGTTCCTAAGGGAAGATGATCTTCCAACAGCCATGAGGACCATCTGGAAACTGAGACGCAAGGTAAAAAACTCAGGATGAATTGTTTATTTTAACTGTCAAATACTGTAATGATAACTTTTCTCAATATATAGTCCAAAAAGTAATCTTCAGTAAATATTTAAAGTTGGAAAATTTACTAAATGTCTCAATTTGAAGTATAATAGGAAAAACTTTATTTTTTGAAGCCTAATGTCAAACAGCATAACCCAGAATAATTTGTTTAAGGAAGTCTTGGGGCCAGGTGGGGAACATAAAAATAACATAATTACAACCCTTTAACATCCTCTTCCCAATATTCATTAACATACTTGTTTTTCCAGCTCTAGCTGAGTTATAAGCATGACCATCCTACTGCCAATTTCTCCCAGGATTGGGGTCAGAAGTTACTCCTTGCAGGAGATGAAAGATGGGTAATTCTTCTCTCCTTAAACTCCCTAGACCCACGCTGCTCAAGCCCAGAGGAAGCTGTCCTCATCTGTCCCCTCTTCAGTCTGCCAAACGAAGGCAAATGTCTGCACATCACCCATTCCTCATTCTACTCTTTATTTTTCCCAAAAAATCAGTGCTCATTACCCTCTTCCTGTCCCAGCTTTGTCTTATCCTCAGAGGACTCTGCTCTCCCTGGAAGGGGCCTGATGGCTCTAATTGTCTCAGAATATATTGAACCTGGGCCCTGTGTGGATCTCCAGAGAGTTTCATTATCCCTTGCTACAAGCATTGATAAGAATCAAGCAGGAAGGGGGTGGCTGCAGAGATCTCAAGTGGAGGACGGCAAAGTGTTCAGTCTCTTTCCCCACCAGAGGCTTTAGAAAGTTCTACAGAATTATTAAACCCCCATGGAAAACTTGGCAAAAGATAAAGGAGTTCCTTGAATTCTGGGAATGTAAGGAAGAGTTTTCAGTGAGAACTGGAGACACATATCCAACAGAATAAATATGACTGAATAATATTTTGAGATATTAATTCACATAAACCTTCTTCTTCCTTATTTCCCCTTCTTGTCCTGTACTCAAACATCAGAGAGGTTGCTCTTCATTTCTAAATTACTGAGTGATAGGGTTGGAAGCAGAAAAATCCTGGGAGATGTTTCTGCTGTTCCTTTGCAAGACCTAAATTTTTAGGATATGAGAATTTGTGGCAGTAAAAGGGGCATCTTGAAGAAACATGAAAGTAGAAGGTTTTCTCTCACATTTAAGAGAGATCAACAATATATATGACTGGACATTCAGAAATAATGACGCCTCTGAGAAAAGTCCTTTTTTTTTCAGCTTTAATGTTTTATTTTTTTAATTTTAAGTACATTTTGTTGATTATGCTATTACAGTTGTCCCACTTTTTACTCCCCTTTAACCCCCTCCAACCTTCACCCCCCTCACAATCAGCATTCCCACCCCTTAGTTCATGTCCATGGATCATATATATAAGTTCTTTGGCTTCTCCATTTCTTATACTATTCTTCACTTCCCCCTATTTTGTACCTACCATTTATACTTCTTATTCCTCATGCATTTTTGCCCATTCTTCCCCCTTCCCCTCCCCACTGATAACCCTCCATGTGATCTCCATGTCTGTGATTCTGTTCCTGTTCTAGTTGTTTGCTGAGTTTGTTTTTGTTTTTGTTTTTTTAGATTCAGTTGTTGATAGTTCTGAGTTTGTAGCCATTTTACTGTTCATAGTTTTGATTTTATTCTTTTTCTTAGATAAATCCCTTTATCATTTCATATAATAAGGTCTTGGTAATGATGAATTCTTTTATCTTGACCTTATCTGGTAAGCACTTTATCTGCCCTTCCATTCGAAATGATAGCTTTGCTGGATAGAGCAATCTTGGATATAGGTCCTTGTCTTTTATGACTTCAAATACTTCTTTCCAGCCCCATCTTCCCTGTGAGGCTTCTTTTGAGAAATCAGATGATAGCCTCATGGAAATTCCTTTGTAGTTAACTCTTTCCTTTCCTCTTGCTGCTTTCAAGATTCTCTCGTTATCTTCCATCTTGGGTAATTCAATTATGATATGTCTTGGTATGTTCCTTCTTGGGTCCAACTCCTTGGGACTCTCTGAGCTTCCTGAACTTCCTGGAAGTCTATTTCCTTTGCCAGATTGGGGAAGTTTTCCTTTATAATATTTTCCAATAAGTTTTGAATTTCTTGCTCTTCCTCTTCTCCTTCTGGCACCCCCTATTTAGGCAGGAGATAGTCAGAGAGGACACTGCAGAGGCCCCGCGGGGCTAAGATAAAAAAACATCCATACAGACAATGACCCCCTAAGACAGGTTGTTCCTGTTTTCTAGGATAACTCTGAATCATGGAATGTGCCTACGCACTACCCCTGATTCATTATAATAGCATTATAATGAATTAACATTGTGGGACTCCCTTCTCCAGTAGCCAATCAAGAAAATCTTGGGAAACCACACATGCACAGTAGCGTTGAAATGTAACTCTTGGTACCTGCGCACTAGAAGCCTGCCAAAGACTAGCCAGGAAGCTTTCGCCCTATAAGAATAAAATCCCTCCAGCCCATGTGGTCAATCTCTGCTCAGAGTTGACCCACTCTTATGTTCTGTGGAGTGTACTATCACTTAATAAATATTCCCTCTTTCTTTATACTATAAACTCTGTGTGTTTGGTTCAATTCTTTGTCCTCGATCACTAAGAACCTGGTTACCTGTGCACACCTGTGACACTATGATTCAGATGTTGGAATGTTTAAAGTTGTCCCAGAGGTTCCTAAGCCTCTCCTTATTGTTTTGAAATCTTTCTTCATTCTGTTTGGTTGAATGTTTATTTTTTACTTCTGTTCCAAGTCTTTGATTTGAGTCCCAATCTTCTCCCCTTCACTGTAGGTTCGCTGTATATTTTTCTTTATTTCACTTTGCAAAGCCTTTACATTCCTATATTTCAGGACCATACTCAACCAATTATGTGAGCATCCTGATTACCAGTGTTTTGAACTCTGCATCAGGTAGGTTAGCTATCTCTTCATGGCTTAGTTCTTTTTCTGGAATTTTGATCTGTTCTTTTCTGGGCGGGGGCATATTTCTTTTTCTCAGTGCACCTGTTACATTATAAGGGATGGGGTCTTAGGTATTCACCAAGGCAGGGCTACCCACCTCACTGCATTGTGGTGCTGTATGTTGGGGAGAGGTCAGAGAGGGAACAATGCCACTTGCTTGGCTCTCACCTGGCTTTCAGTCACTTCCCCACTATCCACAAGCAAATTGGGTCCTTCTGGTGCTGATTCCCAGTGGGTGGGCTTTTGTAAATTCTAGGACCCCATGTGTCTCTTCAATGAACTCTCCTGTAAAGCTGGGAGTTTCTCTGCCACCATAACCCCCATAGGATTTTTCAGCCAGCAGTTTTGAGGCTTTAGTTTATCACACTGGAACCCTGGGTTGCACCCCCAAGTTGTGCTTCCTGGCTTATCCTTATGCAAATATGGGAACTCCCAGTCTGCCAGCCACCACCTCCCCTGCCAGGTTCGTCACCTTGCCACTCGTACTCTCTGCCCTGGCTGCCCTTCTTCACCCCTCCTACCAGTCTGGATGAATAGTTTTTCTTTAACTCCTTGGTTGTCAGACTTCCATACAGTTTGATTCTCTGGCAGTTCTGCTTGTTTTTTGTTTTAAATTTGTTATTGTCCTTCTTTTGGTTGTGCAAGGAAGCAAAACACAACTAACTATATCTCCATCTTGGCTAGAAGTCCAGAAAAGTCTTTTTTATCCCATACATTTATGCAAATTTATTGGATTTTTTAATTTTTAAAATATATTTTATTTATTATTCTATTACAGTTGCCCCATTTTCCCCCCTTCACTCCCCTCCACCATGAACACCCTCTCCCACCCACATTCTCCCCCTTTAGTTCATGTCCATGAGTCATACTTATAAGGTCTTTTTTTTAATTCTTTATTTTATTGATTATGCTATTACAGTTGGCCCATTT